>CANXYI011206803.1:0-11533 GCA_948208565.1 Hura crepitans
TATATATAAAAGGTGGAAGGCATAGTTAAATTCTAGGCAAATGGCATATCTAAGGGTTATGATTAATTCTCACCTTAATTCTTCTTAGAAATTCATTCTTTATTTTTAAGATGGCATTTTAATTACCCCTTGGTGCCAAAAATTAGATAAATAAATGTTTTAAATATCTAGAGAAAATCATAATTTAATACGAATAGGAACTACTTAAAAGTAACATTTATGTCTTTAATTATTTTCCTTTAAATTACTTCTTAATGTTAAAAAATTCTAAATCTAGTGCCATTGCCTTAGTTAGAATTTTTTAGCATTGGCTCATGTTATTTTCTAATTATTTTAAGCACTTTTAAAATATTGAGTTATTCAGCTTTAACTAGGTTACTATTCTAGGGACACTATGAGGAAAACTTTACTTGCAATTTTAACCCCTTAAATGACTTCAATTTCATTCCAAATTTCACCCATATTTATGTTGTAATTAATACTTCCATTTAGTAACATTATTGTTGCTCGAGTTTCAAGTAATACTATTTATTGTTTGAGAAGTACTATTCATAACTTGAAAAAATTATAGGCATTACAATAGTTATAGCATCTATGAATGCAAATAGTTTAATCATCTTTTGTATATAATTCTTATATTCATACACATGCAAGTTTTACATTATATCCTTTCTTTATGATATATGCCAATTACAGATCTTCTCTTTATTAATTAGCTTGATGTATCTTAGACCCCAGTAGGCTAGGTAATAGGTTGTATTATGTCCTCTAGACTTACCTCTATATACCCATAACATATTGCAATTAGTTACATGGTACTCTCTAAGCTTATGTGACTGTGCACACACAATAATAAATTATACAACATCCTTTAGACCTACATGGCTATGTCCACTAAATAAATCGATTATGCAGTGCCCTCTAGACTTACATAGCTGCACCTATTATAATGATGCCATGTAAGTGACATATAAATTTATGTAGTACTTCTAATCCCTATTGGCATACCAATTATCCAAACATTATTGCAAATCTAATAATACATAGGTTTTTATTTAATTATAATATTATGTTGATCTATTTTTCATGTATATCGTGCCATAATAAAGCCACATGAAATATATCATAGTATGATCACATTGGCTTAAAAACCTAATAACTTCACATTGTTCAATGCATATCACATTCAATACACATTTAGCACATATACATTTATTCAAATGCATGCTATAACAATATAATATGCCTTTTAATCTCAATGCATATGCCTCACGATGTAATTAGCATTTAATAATGTACACAATGCTCACATGCTATCTCATAAAACACGTAGCTTATAATACATATCATAGAAGACAATATCTCATATTAACATCCACCAAAATGTTTATTGTTAATTTTGAGATAGCCAAATAATGGTTGATTCAAAATTATTCAAATGATACTTTTGAGTTCATGCACTTATCCATTACCTTGTTTTTCACTTTGTGTTAATCCATATACTCATGATAAACTATTTAAATTTGATATGTGTCTCAAAATATTATAAAAATCATTTATAGAAGTTATCCTTGAAATCCCTTTTTAAAGGTAACCAAATAGCATTTGAAACCTCAATATTTATGCCATTAGAGAGGGGTCATGACCGTGAGGACTTTAAAACTTCAGTAACTGAGCTAATCTTGTAAGGAGGCATAGCTATAAGGCTTGTCATCTGTAGTTCAAAAATGCAATTCCTCCACGAATGTTATAGCAAAACCTTAAACAATCAACACTAATACAAGTAATGATCATCACTAATTGATCTCTAAATATTATTGGCATATTCTAGGACAATTTTCTCATCAAATGCATAATAAAATCAAACAATTCAATATCAATTTTAGTAGAAAGTAAAAATATGAACCCTAAACCAAATTCAATCAAATAACAGCAGATAATGATGATTGCATTTGTGTATATATTGTAGAAATCATTTAGGGAAAAGTAGGAATCTAGTTTATGCCTCTATGTTCCATTTTCCTTTCAATTTCACCCTTGATGATTCTCTCATTTCCTCTTCTTTAAAATGAATAGTAGCTCCAAATAGAAAAACAACAATTCCCCAATTAATCGGTAGTTAATTAACAAAGAAACATTGAAGAAAATGTAGTAAACACCATACCTTGATGGTATTACAACACCTTTAGATGAATAGTATTGATTTAGGTGAGCAGTAGAGAGAAAAAGAAGAAATGTCAATTTTCTTTTCCTTTGAACTTCTCACACCCTAACTTTTAGTTTGATAGAGTCGGTTGATATGAAAAATGGAGTGAAAATGACAAAAAGGCAAAATGAGAAACACATGAGAAAGCAAGGGTTAAAATTGGAAATGCATATTTAAAGGCCTAATAATGAGTGGAAAACATGTAAAATAATGAAAATATGAATGTGTCATATGAAAAACATAGGAAGGTGAAAAGAACAAGGTTTGGGAAATGGTCCCAATAAATAGTGACACATAAGCTATAAATAGTGCATCCTAGGCCCAATTAGAGTTGACCATACTATATGGTAGTATATATCAAAAGATGAATTATGGTGAAATTAGGTCATATAAGATATGATGAGCAAATGAGGCCATATAAAATTTTAAAGATTGAAAATGAAATCTAGATTATGGTTAATAGTAAGTAATAAGCCATTTAAGGGTGAACAAAATATTAAGAAAATATACTAAAAAAATTCAAAACTAGCACATCTTGATACTAAAAATAATATAAGGAATATGAAAATCATATGACCTAAATTTTTATGACATGGGAAATATTAGAAAAAAATTGGAGAAATAAATTTAAGAAAATGAATATTTATGCGATAATAAGATAAAATAATTATGTAATGAGCAAATGTGGCCATTGAATCAAAAGTAGCATAGGAGATATTAGCCACCCAAATGTAAAGTAGATTAATTGATGTTGGAAATGATTAAAAGATATTTTAAAGGAAATTACACATAGAGTTAATCCCACCATCCATGTGTAATGCTTCTTTTTAATCCTAGCCATTAATCTACCATAAAAATATAGGAATAATAATAAAATATTCATTTTGATTTTAGCCAAGACCTCCCCTGAATTCCTCCTCCCATGGTCAAAACCTTTATCCCTTACCATCCCAAAATTTTACCTCAATTCACCATCAAATCTTATTTGTGTTACATTAGATCAAACCACTTTTTCTCTACAATAGTAGTTACCTCTTTAATGAAAGGAAAAAGATGAATTTAGAGGGATTACAATGATGGAAGATGAGTAATTGAGGCTATTTTCATGTTGGTAAGTGATTCTTAAACTAAGTAAATTAGGTGAATTAATTGAAGTATTTAAGTGATAGTTTATATGTATATGATGAAATTATGTTATTAATGTTATTTTAATAGAATTTTTCAAGAGGAATATGGTATAGAGTTATTCAAACTTGAGGTAATGGTCATGGAATGATGAAAGTGAAGAAAAAGGAAAGGAGTTTTAATTGACTAAAGCTTGTTGGAAGGTATGTGCACTTTAATCTTATGGACTTTTATTATGACACTTACTTATTTATGTGTATAGAAGTGGTGAATTTTTATATTATGGTTAGTTATGTAAAATTGATAGTTTAGAAATGTAATTAAAGTCTAATGAGAGGATAAAAAGATGAAAATGCTGGAAAGGAAAATTAAAACTACAAAACTTCTGGTTTGGTCAAATGAGTTGTAATAAGGAAACCAAGGAAAAATAAGTGGAATATATGTACATTTAACTTAGTTATTGTTAGAAATGTACGGATGACCTTATAGAAGTGATAACACAATAAAATTGGTTAAATTCCTATAGAGGGCTGAAACTCACAAGGAAGAGAAAAGCACTAGATAAAGGCTAAATTGATGAAACAAATGGAATAGATAGCACTTCATAAACCATTGAACATGGAAGGACCACAAAAAGAGAAATTAACATAGTTAGATATAAAAACCAATTTTGCCCCAATTGGTATGTAAGCAACAATGAGGTATTTTCATAATATAATTAGATAGTATTATGTAATATGCATAAATGCAGGTGTAAATAGGAACTTGTGTAAAATTTTAGTATTTATATGCACATTTGCTTATATGGTGAAATATTAGAATAAGTAAGAAAGACATTGATAATAGAAGATTAAGGCATATTGGTGAATATAGGTAATACCTATATGATAAGAAAATTATAGATACAAAAAAAGGGAATTTCATTTTTATAATAAGTGAACCTAAATTTAAAGAATTATTTGAATAAATATTATGATGTTTAAAGTCATATGTAATAGAATAATTATGAAGACTATATAAGATTCTTAGAGGTATATGTATGAAACGTAGTAAAGAAATATGTGAAGCATAAAGGAATATAAGTATATTATTAAGTGGAAGAAATCAACTACATAATAAGAAAATAATGTAATGTACACAAGAAGTAAAATATATATGTGACAAGAATTAGAAAAATATGGGAATGTATAATTGTTATGAAAATAGTTAATGGGAATAAAGTAAATATAGTTAAAAAGGAAAGGAATATTTAGAAAATTATTAAGTTAGATAAGAGAAAATAAAATAAGAAAAATAAAGGCATTTGGGAATAATTTTGAAATTAGTTGATATGGATTAAATGCCTTGAAGAAATATATACATAAAAATATAATTATATGTGTACAAATGAGTAAATGTAATTAAATAAATTAAATTAATTATGTGGAAAAAAGGAAATATAAGGCATATGTGTATATGTAAATAAATAATGATTTTACATAATAATAATAATAATAATAATAATAATAATAATAATAATAATAATAATAATAATATCAATGGAAAGAAATAAAATAAATTGAATAGATTATATGTAGGAAATTAGAGCTAAGTTGGGGAATATGGAACTGTTTAATGAGGATTAAAGTAAGATTAATTATGTAAGATTAAGAAATAACTATAAAGAAAGATATGTGGATCAATTATGTAAAATAATATGGTGCAAACATTTATAATTTTTACAAATTATAATTTTTGAAAATAGTAAAAATAATGAATACATAAGAAAGGGATAATTGAATTATAAGAAAGGGATAATTGAATTATAAATAAAGAGGGATTATTATTAATATAAGAAATTTATGGTGATAAATAAATAGTGGTGCAAAGGGATATAGATATTGGAAAGATAATAATATGCATATAATGTAAAGGGTTATGTATATTTAGTAATGTGCAACTAAATAAAAGGTAAAACTAGAAGGCAAAGTGGGAAATTAAGGAAATTCTAATTTCATGAAATGTAAGTAACAAAATAAAAGGAAGACGTATGTCTACAAATAATATGGCAACAAGATGAACTTGAATTTTGATATGGTAAAAAATGATCGAGAGAAGAAGCATGCAATGATGATAATTTATGGAAGCTTTATTTATATATTCATGTGATTGACATGTGATACTAAAATTATTATGAACATATCTCAATATCTTATGATACATAAAATGTATGAAAAATGTTAGAAAGAGAGAGGTAATGAGAATTATGAATATCTAGCATGAGTTAAGACAACCTAGACTTAATAGGTTAATTGATCCACTAGGGACAAATAGTAGATACTAGGGTACTTCAGTATCGTTTCATGCTAGTGTTGCAATTGTGAGGTCTAAAAAGGACCATTGCATATATCTCTATCCATTGATACACATATATACATAATTCATCCTTATCCAATAGTGGGTGAGGTCTAAAAAGGGCCACTACACTTATACATATATATTCTTGTTGGTGTAGCAGTAGATAAGGTTTGAAAAGGGCCACTGCACATATATTCATGTGAGTGTAGCTATGGGGTGATAAGACCCTTAGGGTCAATATCCCATTATTTAATATTGAGATGTTGTCTATTGAATATGGACTTAAAGGACCGAATGATGAGTTTCAAGATCATTAATATATTGTTGTGAGTAACACAGAATGTCGATAAGATATTATGTTTAATGTTTGAAATGAATGACACATAATGGAATTTATTGATAGCATATCAAGAATAAATATGAATTGTACTAAAATGAGTTATAGATAATGGGTTTTACTATTGATATATATATTTATACCATATTATAGAAGCTATGTATAAGTGGATTGAATATATGATGTATGTGTTATTGGCGACATGTTAGCAATGAACTCAAATAATTAATTATTGGCACGTAGATATAGATGGGTAAGTAAATGGAAAATTTAAGGAATCTAATGTTATAAAAAGGGAAGCATGTTCTTAAATAGAGAAAGTGTAACACCCTTATCAGACCCCTGAAGACTCCCGATAATAGGTGTACTTCCAATCTTGACACCTATCCTACTAATCCTTCATATATCAACATCTCACAAGCCTCAAGCCCCACATTCAGTTCAATAAAAATTAAAGACAACTGGTTATACAAGTTGTAACACCCCTTGCCTATTCCCGAAAAGAACAGGCAAGGTGTGCTACTTTCCATAAGGTCACCCATCCTTGTATTTCCCTAGGGGCCTTTCATTTAACTTCTACTTGGGTTTCTCCTATTTAGTTAAACAATTTTATTTAATAGCTCTAATAATCTGAGGTAAACCTACCAAGCATATGACACTCACACGCCTGAGCTTACAGTCAAATATCAGCCTAGGCTGCTATTATAGTGAAGAACTTGTTTCTTACTATTATAGGTTACTATACAAGCTAACTAAGTATTATAACACTCAATTTTCCTACAATAACATGCATGAGTGCCTTTAGCTACTAAACCAACATAAGCTAATCAAACAATATCATACCTAGACAGTTGTTGGTTATACTTCAGGTTGTCATCATCATATCAGTCTAATCTACCACCTGCGTATCGGACACTTGATATGCTGAGTATACACTCAGTGGTGAATTTAACTAAACATATCATATATCACTATCACATGTAAGCATACACAATCATTACTAACAACATCTACTTATTAATCCCAATCTCTCTATTAAAGTTTCTCGATAGGTCTATTCATTAATAAAATCACATTACCTCCATTAGCCTCTTAACTTAGGCTTCCAAGTTTGTCTGAAGTCTATAACAACATATGTTTATATTATATAGTCTTTCAATACCCAAGTTTACATGTTGTACATAGCTTAACCATTCGGTCCTATCATTCTCTCATCAATCCATTCAATTTATGTGCCTTCCATCAGTCTTTTACTCACATATAATATTACACTAAGATTACATAACATTATTCAACCTTTCTTTACAACTTATCTCTTATTCATAACATATTAGTCTGCAGGTTATCTCAATTATGATAGTTTATATCTCAGTTTTCCCATTTATATCATTAAATCTGTTCAAGCTCTTTTATGTATTTGTTATACCTATAAGGTTTAGGAAGAGCTCCTAACCACTAGATAACGGGAATTACAATGTGCAGTGGCCCCCATTTTGGACCTTAGCAGCTGCACCAACCTAGTCTGAGGATCGAACAAGAGACAAAGCTATATAGTGGTCCACATTTTGGACCTTAGTGTCTGTACACACCCTTTACCTGATATTAGGGATTAGTTCATAAGAACCTCCTAATACCGGAAGGGGATAGTAAGGAACAGCCTCATAGGACCTCCTAATATCCTAATACATAGTGTCTGGTGGACAGTAGGGATCAACCTTATGGGACCTCCCAATATCCACAAGTGGGTAGTAGGGATTAGCTGTAAGCCTCCTAATACCTAGAGCATGCAGGCTCAAATAAATGCTCAGCAGCGGCACCCATCATACACAGGCTAAAATCCATACAGACTTAGCACTTAATAGCTGCTAAGCCCTAGTTAACTAGTTAACCTATCCAGTGTATAGGCAACCATCAATCGCACATGCCCTTTCATTTATCTTTCATAGCCATTATATTCCATATCTGAATTATTTATATTAATTCATATCCCTGTTTGATTAGCTTACTTTATTTATCAATCAAATTTCATTTAACATATTTCTAGTCTCATCAATTTACCATGTCCTCAATTCAGATTCCATTCTTTTTATTACTATCATTTGATTGTCTTTTATTTCTTTTTGCACATGGCTTTAGTTTCTCTTTTTAGCTAACTTATATTCATTTTTCGTCACTTCCGTGTCTTCCAAAATATTATACTTTAAGCCTTTTACATTACTTTTTCCTTGCACTATATAACAATAATTTAGTTTCTAAGTTTAATAATTTATTCCCGTTGTCACCATTTTTATAATAGTATTTATTCTCGGCACTATCTATTAATTTTCTTAATTTAAATGAAATCCTTCATAAGTATTTCACCATACACATGCCTTTTGATCTCTACTAATTACAATCTCTTTTCATAATCCACAATACACAAAATTGTTCATGTATTAGTTCCCTTAAATTCTGACCATACATTATTTATACTTTAATAATTTCTTCCATGATCTTATAATTTATTTCTTTGGTTTTTCATTAATTAAACAACTCTCTAACCCATTTTGGTTCAATTTGGCTCAATTGATCACTCCTCCAATTTACCAAATATTTATTCTAAATATGTTCAAGCTAATAAGACACATATTTTATTTTATTTCATTAAGTCAATCCTAGACAGTTATGGATCCTTTTTACGTAGAATTTACTATTCATTTGGTAATCTTTTTCTCACCAACCTATTAATCCATTCTATTTTCCTTTCACCTCCATCTTTTATATCCCAAATTACTTTACCCCATCCAACATTACATTTATATTAACATATTAATTTATTATTTCAACCTTAAAATCTTAAACAACAACTCCTAATTAAATTCTTATTCTTTTATCTAGCATTCCTCACTTTACCCAGTATATTACTTATTCTCACACATCCATCCTACAGACATCATTCATGCATCATACCTTACTAATTCTCTTTACATAAATATATCATTTCTTATTCATTTTATGTCACTCACATGTCATACATCATGTTGCCATCCTAACCTCACATGCCTTCATGCCATACATAAATACATATGCCATGACATACAACTAGTCATGTATGTAACACACACATACACATCTTTTCCATATTCAATTCACATCCACAACATCTTATCTCCTTAAATTACATCTCCTAACATACATTTCACATACAAATACACATAAACATCCATGCCACCAATATTTCCATACACACACTCAAAGTTTCATTCCATATTTTTCCTAACATACAAAATATGTTTTAGCTAAATTCACTTATAGTAGACTCCTGTCATGTTAAAGCCACTCCAGAACCCTTAAATCCATCTTCCTCCACCTTTGTCCACCATATCCAAAACTTCCATGATAGGTTCCAACTTTGAAAATTCCTAAAAAATTATACATAACCCAAATTGAAATCTCTCTTTAGGGAATATATATGAACCTCCAATACTCCTTAAGAAAAATAAGAAACCTTGAAAAGAATCACTTACACATCAAAATGGCACTATTCATTAAGTGCTCCAAACTCAATTTCTAGACATCCTTTTACAATTCTATCACTTGGAATAGCTTTAGTGAATTATAGAGGTTAAGAACTATATAATTTTTTGTGTGCTTTTGGCATGGGAGGAGAGAGAAAAGAAGCAAAAATGGTGGGGGTTTTTATAGAGAAATGGCATCAGCCATTTGTGGGAGAAGGAGGTTGGTGTCTTCTTTTCCTATTATCCATGCCACACACATGTCCCCTTAAGTGTATAAGCAAAGTGGATGGCCACGATCATGCCATGTGTTGATCGGACTGCCTAAATTAATTCTATTTTGCTTTAAACTTTTAAAATTCAAAATAATTTCAATAGACCTTCAAAA
Organism: Hura crepitans; assembly: GCA_948208565.1. Classification (NCBI taxonomy): domain Eukaryota; kingdom Viridiplantae; phylum Streptophyta; class Magnoliopsida; order Malpighiales; family Euphorbiaceae; genus Hura; species Hura crepitans. Next base: position 9,888 of record CANXYI011206803.1, read on the forward strand.
ATCATAATTCTAGTTCCAAAAATTCTCGATTAAATTCATTAAGGGTCTCTCAAAATTTTGGCCCAAAACTCCTCCGGGAGCTAGGGCTACTATTCACCCAATGCCATTTTAAATTTCAGAAATTCATAAAATATTCTCTAGACCTTCAAAATATTCAATTTAGTTTTAAAAATCCTCGATTAATGTCACTATAGACAACATAAAATTTCAGGTCAAAATTCAACAGTGGACTTTTTGACACTATTCACCCGTCAGAATAAAATATTTAGAAAAAATATTAAATGACCTCAAAAAATTAAAATTCCTTCTCCACTATACTCATTGGAATTTTTAAGGTTCAAGGTATGATATTTTTAGGTCTTTTCGGGCACATCCCAAGTATGTCTCAGCATAACCTCATTTTATCTCCTCATACACTAGTTCTTGACCTAAAATGATTTATTGGTTTTGCTAAAATTTTAAATTCATTCATTTTCATGCCTTTTTGGTCGGTCAAAGTTCAGTTGACCAAAATACCTATCTACTAGTAAGTTACTGTTCGGTGCCCTGAACACCACTGTGTCAGGCTCGAGGATTATTGTTCATCAAATAATGGTTTTTTGGGCATTACACAAGTTCTCATTCATTTATGTAAAGACTATTCATACAAATTTATAGCTCAAGTAGATTATAAACCACAATAGCTTCTAAGCATGCTAGACACATAACCTACAACTATTACTTGAGTGCCATTACATAGAGTAAATCAAATGAAAATCATCTCCCTTGCTGATTCTGTTGCTACACTGCATCCATCTTGAGGCCATCTTATTGTTCCTGTTTACTTGCGCACCAAAACATTGGTACACTGAGTATGAAACTCAGTGGTGAATTTAATTAATTAAAAGTATGTCTCACCTATTACACAAAAGTAGTTTAATATATCCATTTTATAGGGTCATACATATGAAGGTCAAATGAAAATATATCTTTCTTTACATTAAATTTTATACTATTATAATCCTTTAACAAATTATCTAGATTCAAGTCGCTGCACTAATTTATTCGAGTGGTTCATATAGCTAGTTAACTCCTTATGTTAAGGTTAAAGGAGACACAGATTCTACTAACATTATGCATATATTATATACTTTTCTTATACTATATTTCCTAGACACTCATAGGTATGTCGGTGTATTAATCTCAATTAATTATTCACTTTGGATTACTCAGATTTCCTTCATTTATATTGTAGACATCATATTCATTCAACTAGTTAATCAATTAAAAGGAATAATACTTAAGTTTAGACTTAGGCCCTACTAGGTAGACTACACTTCAATACACTGGATCTAGAGGTAATAACTAGTGTAGTGGTCCTCATTTTGGACTTATGCTATTGGACCGGCCTGAGTGCCATAATGGAGATTAGTTGTAGCTTTTTCAGACACAAGTGTTATGTGACATAATGGAAATCTACCCATAGGCCTCCCCAGCCACAAATAATAAGGTATAAGTATGTGATATGAAGGAGATCAATCAGTAAACCTCTCTAGCCACCAAAAAATCTCAAAGTCTAGGTGACATAATGGAGATCAGTCCATAGACCTCTCCAGCCACCAATAATTAATCTCAAAGACTAGGTGACATAATAGAGATCAGTCTAT
>CANXYI011206885.1:0-14843 GCA_948208565.1 Hura crepitans
TACTGCTGAATTTAAGTTATTAGTTCTACTAAATTTTTTTATTTTGCCTCTTTCACCATTTGAGAGCCCTTCGAAGTTTCATGACCAGTGCCACTACCTCAGTCCACATGGAAGTGACCTGACAACCCCAATGCATGTCTCGAGCCCTATGGCACTATTCACAGTGCCTTAAATTTCGGGCGTTAAATGCCTTACTAAGAAAGATCAAGTTTCAAGCCTCATAATTGTGTGTAGTAGTAGTGAGCCATTCTTAGGAGAATCAAGAACTATTTGAGATACCTGTGGATTAAGCTTATCATGTTTATTACCATCTTTTTTTTATTTTAAAAATCTCTTAAATCACTTTGAAGAGTACCATGCTATACAATTAATGAGGTGAATGTAAATGCTTATGAAAAGAACAAAATAATATTTTATTAAACCTTAGCAATTGTTCATAACAAAAGAAGCGAAGAAAGAAACACTAGTATCTTAACTATCTTTGGTAAGCTAGATCTTGCTGAAAGATATCATTAGTTCCTTGAGGAGGCTGACAAAACTCTTAAGCTTGAGAACCCTACTCTTCAAAGTACCGAGGAATGGTTAGACACTTTTGTAAGGGGCAATTCTCAAGATTGGGTATCATACCAAGATTGATGAGGTTTTATATGGCATGGTTAAGGTGCTTACACTCATCAATGAGGTGACTAGTCTTTTAAAGATAGACACAATATAAGTCATGCCTATGTTTAACTTAAAATGGTTTGGTTGGTGGTTTCGGTGTCAATGGATTAAAGAGGTTTTTATTCTTTAATTCCATGAGTATCAATGACAAAGGCTTGTCAAACATGCCAAATTTATGTGGTGGAAAACTGGGCTTGGTTCCTTGGTCACTATTTACCCCCTTAATATACTTTAACTTGGTGAACTCTTCTTAAATCATGGCTTGATCATTCTTTATTTTTAAAGCCATAGCTTCCTTGATGATTGGGTTAATGTCATATAAGTCTTTACCATCTAGTGTCATCACTAGAGAAGGGGAAGGTAATGGTTATTTCCATAAAAGTGCTTGAGTAAAGGATGATCCCTATGGTTCATGTGATATATGGTTAATATGGCATGATGCATGTTTAAAACATCATGATGATATGTAAGTTGTACCCTAATTATGATATAAAGGTAATGAACAATACATAGAGATATAAGTGAGGTTTTAAATGTTACTCCTATTAGGGTAATATAAGGTGGATGGTAATACATGTATGGATGATGCATGATTAAAATGATATTGTATGTATTTTCATTCATAAGATAATCTTCAATAGGCTAATGTTATATATATACATATATATAAGATGGTTCATGATGCAAGATGCATGTTTGTACATGTACAACTTATGAAAATAGCATGGCGTATAAGGGCCTATATGACATGTCTGTGTAGGGTGATGATGCATGAATAATTATATCTAATATGGGGTATAATTAGATGTAAGTTTGTGAGGATGATTTAAACTATTTCTACAAAGTGCATGGATTACAATATATGGTTTAAGTATTATAATGCTTAGATATGTATTGATAGACAAGGTTTGTAAGGATGAATGCATGTTGTACCTACACTAGGCAAGGTGGTAGGTTAGAATGGTTGAGATGAACATATATGTAGATGGTTTTATGATAAATGATACATGCTCATGATGGTTAGGAACTAGACCTAAAACATCAGGCACTTTGAAGAGAATTTATACCATATGCAACACATGTTACCGCACTTATGAAGTTCTTTGTACAAGATAAAGGTACATGTATACAAAAATGTATGCATGGAGATATATATGAGGATCCATATGATTACAAGTATATGTGAAGAAGATACATGTAAGGGTGCATGCATGATTCTAGATGTATTCGATACACATAAAGATGTATAGAAGGATGTACACAGGGTTTTAGGCATATAAAAAAGATGCTTGTAAAGATATATGCATGGTTCTATAAGGATATATGTAAAAATATATTCATGTTTCTATGACGATACATGTAAAGATGTATGCATGGTTGTATGAGGATACATGTAAAGATGTATGCATGGTTCTAGACATGTTGGATATATATGAAGGTATATGTTATATCTATGTATAAAGCTATAAGAATATAAGATATATATGCAAGGTACCTATTCCTTAGATGCTATGTATAATGTCTATGTTATATGTGCCAATATAGGTATTTAATGTATGGATTAGGTTAGAAGATCCTAATATGGGGATAATACTAAGAAATAACATATGCTAGTATGAGATGTACCTAAACCTACATGAAGTGTGTTTACAATGTATATGGTGTTTATAATGTATGTAACCTAAGGTGTTACACAGATGCTTCTATAGATCAATGATGCATGACTAAGCCTAAGTAGTATACATGGATAAAGTCATATTTCTAGTAAATGTATGTATGGTGCATGTATATGCATATTATTTCTTCTATGATGCTAATGTTATGCATGATTTATAGAGATGCCTAATGTTGTGTATGGTTCCTAGTGATGCCTATTAATCATTGATCCATATTTCAGGAGGAAGTTGAAGTTGATTTGGTTTGCAATATGTGATCTAAGATTTTGCCCTTTTCTATGTTAAAGTCAAAATGTACTTATACAAATGTCTAAATGTAAATTCATTATTTTCTTTTATTAAAGTAATTTAAAAGATTACAAAAGCTCAAAACTAAACTAAACTTAAAAAAAATGGAGAATAAGATTAATTAGGCAAGCTTTTAGCCTCTAAATCAGGTATTTGCTTGGTGTCAATGAGATCTTGGATGGCATGACAGAGAGTGGTGCCTTTGTCCATGAGATGGCTTGTCACTTGATGATAAGCACAATATAGATCAATCCTATGATTAGGTAGAGGAGGATCAATCCATAACTTAGGTGTTAATAGCTATAGTTTTTCTTCTTTTACAAGTTCATTCAAGCACCAAGATAGAAGTTTGCCTAATTTAAAAAAATGGAAGTCCTAAACATGTTAACATTAGTGACTTGGCTTGAATAACTATTTTGGTAAGTAGGTTCCCCATTCCTCTTGAATCCTTTATTCTAAAGTGCTAGTTCAAGGTCAATAGCTCTGTCCTTAAGCCATTCCCATGTGGTAATGCCTTTAGCTAGAAGCCTAACATTTATGTAGCTATTAGCATTTATTAGGAACATCTAGATCTGGTCGGCATATTTAGGCTTGTTTCTCATTTTAAGTACCTTGCCTTCTATTGATCTAAATATTGTAAAAAATATTAAATAGGTTTTGAGCATGCTAATTCCAAGTCTTTGAGAGTCCCTTTAACGGTTGCATTATTTGAGCACTGCTTGTTGAATGCATAGGCCAAAATTTTCATGTTCTCTTTAACCTTCTTTTCCAAGTTGTGGTACAAAACTAGGGCTTGTATAGTTAGAGACATACTAAACAAGCTTACTATTTAGGTTTCAAATAGATGAGATAACCTTATGGCTATTACATATTGCTTCAAATGAGTTCTTAGGTTAGAAGTACCATTGAACTTACTTAAATCTGGCATTTTGAATTTGGAAGGCATGGCATGGTCAAGTTTCAAGCTTATGCCTTTTAGGTTGATATCTTTGCCATCAATCACAAGATAACTCATGGCTTTTAGTTTTTCATTCAGCTCTTTAATAGAATCTTCTTTATCATACTTGGGTGGTGGAACCTTATTATAACCAGGATTAACAAGTGGTATTTCTTCATCAGAAGCCTAGTCGTCTTCTTAATCAATCATTTCTTTCTTACCATTTTTAGCAGTAGAAGGTTGGCCTTTTTCTCAATGAGTATATATATTTAACGGTGCATTTGTCATGGTAGCCATTATTCTTTTCCCTATGTCTTGAAAGATCTCATTTAGATGGCCATTGTTACTACTTTATCTTTAGGTATGGTTGCTCTTTTTGGTAAGAATATGGATCAATGGTGGCTGCAAAACAAAGGGTTAGTGATGGTGCATGAATTATCTAAGATGATATATGATATGTAATATGTGCTTTATGTTTTTTGTAGGAATGATGTCTCAGGAACAAATATGATGCATGAATATGTATAGATGCATGGTATGGATAGTTAATGCATAAGTGATATCACAAGATGCATGATAAACTTTTACAAAATGGAAACTTTTGATTCATGGTTAGTGTATCATATGTTACTGTGAAGTGTATTAACGTATACATACTAGGATAGAAATTTAAAAGTTTATGAGATATATATGGTATATAAAAACAAGAAAGATACAAAGTTTATGTCATGAAGTAGATACAATATTATATATATAAGGATAAATAGGATACAAGTTAAGGTGCACAAGGATAAACACAAGCAATAAGCCTTCCAATCTTATTACTACCTTGCATATAGTCTTAGCAATTCATCTTAGGTAGGCTAACCTAAGCATCATTGAGGGATGCATATGTTTGATTATGGGTTTGATTAGGCCCAATGGCCACTATATTTAAAGTGCATGTAAGAATAATGGCTTACTATATTTAAGTCTTATTTAAGGTGAAATTAGGCTGGGCCTATCCTAGATAAAAAGCACAATGGGCTTCACCCCACATCAAATAAGGTTAAATATAATAAGCCCATCTAATAATTATGATGTAATCATAAACTTTTAAGGCCATATAACCTAGGGGAAGTTGCTTAGAATAACTATATAAGCTTTATGGTTCCTATAAGAGGGGGTCCCTCTTAATGGGCCTTTCCAATCATGGATAATAGCAACCAGTTAGTTCACCATTTCATATACCTAAATGTATGAGCCTTGTGAGTGATGGATATGCTTGTAATTCCCCACTATTGAATGACAAATGGGTTTATGGTTCACAACACCATCTAAGGTAAAAAGGGACACAGTTAATATAGCAAGAAATGCATAGGACTAATAAAAATTAGAATATTAAAAGGTATATTATTTTGTTACTTTTGAATTCAATTCTCAATTCCTAGTGGAGTTACCACTTTAGATTTTTGTTGTGTAATTGGGAATGAGGCAGTTAGTGTTTGGAGTCACTACTTGGCTCTACACCAAGACCACTAATCTTTTGCCTAAAAAGGGTTTGGAATTTGATCTTATTTATGCCCTAATAATATACCTTCCTTTATATTCTAACATTTATCAGTCCTGTATCATGCAAGCAAGCATTATAATTAAAGCATTCATGTCACCTTTCTATGTAAAAAGAATGAATTACAATATTCTGAATAAATAACAAGCATAAGTGTAAATGAACATCCACAAATTGGGTCATTCATTAGTTGTTATTTGACATAGTGACTACCGGTAATTCCATAAAAATTAGTGGTAACTACCCAATTCCCATCTCTAGGAGATTTGCCTTTGTTAAAATACATTTTTTATGTTACTTTTATTGTGGAAAACTCAAAACCATTTTATTAAGAAAACACTAATTAATTGGGTAGAAAACCATTAATGAGAGCATAGACTTTTGGCCTATAAAACAAGCTATTAAACTACCTATCACAACCTAAAATAAATAAAAGAAACATAATACAGAAAACCAAATAAACAAATAAAAAATAAGATGTTTGGTCCCATTTTTGCATCGACAAGTCCATGCAAAATCAATATGGCTTCTAGTCAATGTTTATGTGGATTAAAGATATCACAACAATTATGTCCGTTCAAACCTCACATCCAGTAAGAAGTGTCAATCTTGCATAACTCAAAGAAAATAATTAGTAACACAAATAATGGTCTATGATGAACAAATAATAATAATAAACTAAATAATAACATGTGCAATACAAATATGAATGATTATGGTACATGTCTAAATAATGATTTGAACTAAGAGAATGCCAAATTAATTATGCAAAGGGAAAACATAAATTTATCACAACAATATTTATAAGAATTTTAATTTAAAACATGAGTACGTGTGGACTACATTCCTTATGAAAAGGAGTTTTTATAGACTGAAAGATAGAATACATAAGCATATAACATATATTTGTGTAGACTACCTTCGTCATAAAAAGGAGTCCATGTGGACTAACACACAAAACACATATCTTTAAAGCATATATCCATGTGGACTACACTCCTCATGAAAAGGAGTTTGTGTTAACCACACATTAATTTTAGAATATCAATATCATGTAAAATAAGGTGCAAAGTAATTATACAACATTGTAAAGACATATAGATGGACTAATATCATTCGTTAGAACATATCAAAATAGAGTACATGAAGTGAACATAAGATCGTTATCTAACATTGGTTTATATGGACCTAATACCATGCACACATTTAAACATTAAATTCATGTCAACCTTATCACACATTAAGATAAGTTCGTGCAATTTAGGTATCAATTCTAGAATGATTATATCAATTAATGAATGATTAAATACAATGAAAATAGTACAAAACATTAACCTACTCCTATAATCAATGTGGGGATTACATAAAACCACCTCATATGGTGATTAATCCTAGGAGATCATCGGTTATAGAAATAATATGGATGAATAAAGATGAAAACAAATAAAGGCTTTAGATCTTACCTTATGACTAGCTTCAAGCAATAAAGTAAAGGTTAAGTTTTGGAAAGAAAGATTTTTAGTGAGGGCTTAGGACTAGTATATCGATTTCTACTTTCGAGTCAATACCTAGACTCCAGAAATTATAGGTTTTAATTCTCCAATTTTCCTTCTTTAATTCTCCCTTAAGAAGGGGTATTTATAGGATTATTGTATAGTGCTCCCATTTAAAAGAGGTAAAATCTTGGTAAGATTAGGAATTAGAGTCTAAATAGGAAGATTATGCTTCTAGAATCTTTTTGGTAATAGGTCTATATGGACCTAGGCTTTAGGTCCACCCTAGTGGCTTATGGGCCTTGGGCTTAGTTTTGGGTCAAGTATATTATAGTTTTTATGAACATGGGCTTTGGTTTATCTTAGTTGACCATAGGCTGTGGGCTTTACTATTTTAGGCTAGTTTTTTTAATCAGTATGGACCTTATGGCATCACGTTTGAGTAGACTTGCACTAGGTTGGTTTATATGAACCAAGGTTAAAGCTTTCTTGCCTTATTACTTGAGCCTATCTTTGGTTATCATCATAGACCCAAAAGGTAAAGCATCTACATTTAGGTCTTTCATTACACTCACTTAACTCTCGCTATTTTAGTACAAACTAATAACCCTTATTAGTTGATCCTATAATGCTCATTAAAAGCTTTTCTAGTAGGTCAGTATCCATATATTATTCTAATATGACCTTAAGTATCTTAACAAGATATTTTTGAATTTCATGGTAGGTTTCCAAAAGAAAATTACATCTCATAGGACTACTCAATCATTGGGCTACCAACTCTTAGTGTAACGACCCAAAAATCCTAACTTTTATGAATAGTACTTTCTTGAGATGAATAGTATTCTTGAGACCTAGGATGCACGAAAGTGACCGGATGAAAGTATTAATCATAAAAGAATTTTGGATAATGTTTGAAATCAATTAGATGCTATATGAGTGGTTCAAATGCTAAAAAAAAATTTATTGCAGTATCTTGTAAATAATGACCAAGGCAAAGCTAAGCCGTAAAATATCTTCAAAGTTGCTTAGAAAATTACAGGACTTATATAACTTGATACTCAAAAATTCTAATTAGCACAATTGCATAAGATTTGGAAAAGGGAGACATAGAAATAGCAATTTAATTCAGTTCCTTTCATTTTTTAAGCTCTGATTTTTAAAGTATTGTGGGGCTTCAATTAATTTAATTTTTCATCGTCAAATGAGATTAATAAGGGTTATAAATATAGGAGAAAAATTAGGAGAATGTACATTTGAAATGAATTTTCAGAGAAACTATAAATAGTCAACTAAAAAGTCAAAATAACAAAACCCATTACTCTCCTCCCACGCTCCCACTCTAAGCTATTGGCTACCAAAAAGGGTTTCCTCCATTTTTAAGCAACTCCACCTTTTTCAAGCCATCATTCTCTCACTTGACTAAAAATAATTGTCCCTATGGCCTTTAGGCACGAATTTAAGTAGAAATCTCAAAGGAAACAAAAGGATTTCACCCGAAATTGATTTGCATAAATAATGACACTTTTTTCATTACGGTGAATTTTTGAGAACCAATACTTCTCTCGTAATCTAAAGGTGCCCAAAAGTCATTTAATGTTGTTATTTATAATTTTTGGTTATCGTATGAATTTATACAATTTTTTTAAATCTAATGTGCAATAGGCAGTTATAGAATTAAAGAGGGCTCATGATAAGGTGTAAAAAAAGGTTTAGTCTAGCCTCATGGAGTATTTTAAATATGAAATGTGTAAATGACATAATTAGTGCATTTATTATATGCCCTAACTTATACATGTTTTATGTAAATGTGTAAATATTTGTATAAGTGAGAATTTATTATGTATAGACAACTAACACATAAATAGTTATTAAAGGATAAAATAAGTTGTGATTGTATGTTGGATGAGGAAAGAAATGGTCTTGGTTGTTGTATGGAGATAGTGGTTGAATGGCCTTGTGAGGGTATATGTGTGTTTTTATGTTAATGTGTGTGTAGTCTCACATTTAGTGATATTTAATTATGAATTATAATTTATGAACCATGAGATATGAGAAAGTAAAATAGAAATACACCAAATACATATGTGTGTGAATGTATAACTTAGGTCCATAGAAATATGGCATGTAAAACACATAAATAGGCATACTTTCATGACTTGTAAATGTTTTGTAAATCTAAAGAACGAGGTAATGCAATAAGCCTAGTATTTTGCAAGTATCAGATGATAAAGTTATGAACATATCCTTTATACATAAAATGCATATAATTGAGTATTATATATGTTGTATGTTAAAGTTGTACAAATGTTAGCATGAAAAGTGGAAGTAAATGTGTAATGGATGTTGTACGAAATGGGAAAATGTAAATTTTTATTTGAAGTGATTTGGGTTAAATGGATTATTGGCATTTTAATGCATGAATAGAATATGAGCAAATAAATTATGATATGTAATTATAAGGTAAAAATGTGTTATTAGATGTTAAAAATATGGAGGAAAGCCTATTATGAGAATGAATGACACATGTAAGGGATTAAAGCATGTTAAATTGTGTCTAACCACTAAAATATGAGAGATGACACAATACTCCCATTTTTATCAAATTATGGTGATACTAATGTTAAAATGAGTTACTTAAACTATAATATAATGATGAGATAAATAAGATATAAAAATAGCCTATATGAGTAACAACCTAGAGATAGATAGGTTAATCGGTCAGATAACAGTTGCCAGGACACTTTGGTGCTTGATATTAGTTATAGGTCCACTTTTAGTCTGACCTAAAGACTTATATTTTATGATATTTGATTTCTACATAAGTGTAGCCATGGTTCAAGTCCTACAAGGCCACTACATGTGTTTACATGGGTATAACTACCATCAAAGTCTAGTAAGGATCATTATATATCTACATTGGTGCAGCAGTCATTCAAGTCCAAAGTATGGGCCACTATAAATGAAAATTCCGTTATTTATAGGTTTTGTGTTCTCATTAATATGGGCATTATAAAAACAATCTTAGTAACATGACAAGTATATAAATGATCTTTTATATACTATATTTAATTTATGCCATATGAATGATGAATGTCATTGATAATGTATTATTTGCATTATGTAAGAGTATAGATTGCATGCATGAATGACATATAGTATATGACAATGTTCCTTATGTGCATGTTAATTTGTTCATGCTAAATTATACATATACATGTAATGAATGATATACATTTATCAAAAGTATGATTAGCTTGTGCATGCATAATTTTAAATTGATATGTGTATCAATGGCATTATGGAAAAGTTATTTTGATTATACTACTAAACAATTCACTTAGTGCATCATTTTAATTTATAATACGTAGGTAAGAAGGATAATTGAGCTAAAGCCTCGAGACATCTAGACAAGCAAGTGAAGATTATCCTTTTGGTATATTTTATTGAAATGAAATTAAATTATGAGTTGTATAGACAATAGAAAATGCAGTCTTATATTGGATGTAATTAGTCTTGGGCCTAAACCATAGCATGTTGCAATTGTAATTTGTAAATGGTTTTATAACCATATTTTAAAATGTTTTAAATTGTTTTATGTTTGATTGTTGTCTCTTCCTAAGATTTGTTATGTTGTTGATGATAATTTGGAGTGATTAGAAAAGTCATAAAGATAGGGAATGAATGTGAAATATTATAAAAGTGTTTTTCTTGTTTATAGTTTACTATTCAAAATTTGGGATAGTAAACGATACAGCCGTTATGCTGCCAAAATTTTGGCACAAAAATTCCTAATTTTTAAATATGTAATTGAAAAGTTTTTGAAAACTCATGTTTTTATGTGTTAATTAAGTATGAATATATGTTTTAAATGACATTGAAAATGTTGAAATCAGATAGCATTATTACGTTTATTTGTGTTTAGAGATTGGCTAACTACTGGGCTAAGTAAGAGGGTCACATTTAGTGGTATCAAAGCTCTAGTTTAGGCATTCCTAGGCAATATAAGAGTGTTATAGGAGCCAAGTCTATAGACAACATAATTTAATAATACTGAAGCTTATAAATTATTCTTATACCTATAGTTAAAATGAGTGCTCCATAAGAAAAAAAGGAAAGATAGGCTTTTATGTTTGTCGGATAGGAGTTGAATTTAGTTGCATCAGTATCTGGTACTATAGCCAGGAAGATGTCATCAACAGCCCAGGTTTCACCAGCATTTTAATAAGAGATGTTACAATTGTTGTGATGAGCTACAACAACTACTCCACCTCCTGCACCATAGTATTAGGATGTCCCCTTTACTCTCTAAAAAACTTATTTGGAGAGAATTAAGAGAATGTGACCTAAAGATTTTAAGGGAAAAGGTGAAGTGGATCCTGAAATAGCCAAAAACTAGTTAGCCTATACAAATAAGATAATGAAGCAGATGCATTGTGCACCTATAGAGAAAGTGATATATGCCACCTTCTTACATCAAGAAAAAGCCTTGAAATTATTGGATGATTTGACAGAATATAAGACAAAAAAGGAGTTGACCTAGGGCTTTTTCCTATAAGAGTTTTACAAAAAAAAAAACATATTTAAGGATTATTTTGATGATAGGAGGTATCACACAAGAGCAAAAGTTTGTGGGAGAGTGTGAGAAGGACTTATCCATGCTTAGCCATTATGCTAAGGACACTATCTCTATAGTGGTTGATAAGTGCAAGCAGTGCAGAAAAAGGTTACATGTTGAGATTAAGTCTCAAGTGGTTCTTATGAAAATAAGAGACTTTAATCAACTAGTTACAATATGTTGATCCATAGAGAAAGTACAGAAGGAGAAGTGAGAATACTATCAGAAAAAGAGATCTTCTGGTCTTGGAGAATCTAGTTTTGCATAATAGATAGGTAAGAGATTCTAGGGTAATTAGTATAGAGTATCACAATAATCTTAAAAAGTAGGGTTAGTCTCAGAAGATAGCCTAAGGAAACAAAAACAAGGGTAAGATTTGTTAGCAGTCATAGGTAGCTAGTACACCTAGATCTATAACTAGAGGCAGTTAGATTCCTTAGTGTCAACATGTCGTAAGAGAAGTAAGGGACAATATTGGTGGAAAAAGTCAGGAATAGGCTTTGAGTGTGGCTCACCGAATCATTATTAAAAGGACTACCCTAAAAAAGCTGAGGGCATACATGGATCTGCATAAGTATCCATCTATGGCTAGAAGATAAACTAAGGAGATAAGCTAGAGGGAGCTCAAAGGGATAGAACAAAGTCTAAAACTAAACATAAAGCTCATGCCTAATAGTATGCTATCAAGGCACAGGAGAAGGCTAATGAGTCAGACATCATAGTTGGTATATTTTATCTCTTCAAATCACCTATTTTAGCTTTGATTGATTCAGGGTCTACACATTTATACATTTGCACATCATAAGCATAAGACTAAGGGTTAGAGTCAAAACATATAGACTTAGAGATTTTGGTTAGTAATCTCTTAGGTTAACATGTCACTGTAAACAAGGATTACAAGAATTGTCCTTTAATAGTTCAAAGACACTAGTTTTTGGCTTATCTCATCAAGCTCCAATTTTATAAGTTTGATATGATATTTTGTATGGATTGGCTATCCAAGTATCAGACAATAGTAGACTATAAGTTGAAAAGGTTAACATATAAGGCTAAAGATAAGGTTGAGATTATAGTAGTAGGTGAAAGGATAGACTTTCTATCCGATGTGATCTTAATAGTAACAACAAGGCTTCTATTGAAAAAGGGTTGTCAAGCCTTCTTAGCTCATATGATTAATACTTGATGTGGGGAGTGGGATGCTAATAATATACTAGTGGTGTTAGACTTTGTGGATGTATTCCCAGAAGAGTTGCCTATTTTACCTCTAGAACAGGAACTCGAGTTTAGTATATAGGTGTTACCTAACATTACTCCGGTATCAATAGCTCCTTATTGAATGGCTCTACTAGAGTTAAAGAAACTAAAGGTCTAGCTTTAAAAGTTACTTGATAAGGGTTTTATCAGGCTTAGTGTTTCACCTTAGGGAGCACTAATGCTATTTGTGAAGAAGAAGGATGGTACTCTTCAATTATGTGTGGAATACTGCCAACTGAATAAAGTGACATTTAAGAAAAAGTATCTATTGCTATAGATTGACAACCTTTTTATTAGCTTAACAGTGTAGGAGTATTCTCCAAGATTGACCTGAGATTTGGATATTATCAATTGAGAGTAAAAGAGTCTGATGTGGTGAAGACAACATTTAGAGCAAGATATGGCCATTATGAGCTTTTGATAATGCCATTTGGGCTTACCAATGCTCCTATAGCTTTTGTAGATCTGATTAATAGAGTTTTTAGACAATATTTGAATTAGTTTATGGTTGTCTTCATTGATGACATCTTGTTTTATTCTAAGAGCATATGGGAACATGAACATTATCTAAGGACAATTTTGGAAGTTTTAATAGAATAGAAACTCTATGCTAAAATCATTAAATGTGAGTTTTGGCTTAATGAGGTGTCTTTTCTTAGGCATATTGCATTTATAAAAGGGATTTGGGTTAATCCTAGCAAGATAGATGCTATTATAAAATGGAAGTCACCTAAAAACACTATAAATGTCTAGAGTTTCATCAGATTGGCTGGTTACTACAAATAGTTTGTTAAAGGTTTTTGTTTGATAGTAGCACCTATGACTTGTCTATTAAATAAAGATATCAAGTTTGTTTGAGATGATAAATTTTAAGAGAGCTTTAACAAGCTTAAGGTGATGTTGACAAAAGCTCTTATTTTAGTTCATTCTATTTTTAGGAAGGACTTCATCATTTATGGTGATCCTTCACATAATGGGTTGGGTTGTGTTCTAATGTAAGAAGAAAGGTGGTTGCCTATGGTTTTAAGTAGTTGAAGCAATATGAAAAGAACTACCCTACTCAATATTTAGAGTTGGTAACAATAGTATTTGCATTGAAGATATAGAGACATTATCTCTATTGTGAGAAATGTTACATTTACACATATTACAAAAGTCTGAAGTATCTTCTAACAAAGAAGCAGTTGAACTTAAGAAAGAGGTGGTGGATAGAGTTGATTAAAGATTATGATTGTATGATTGACTACCACCCTTGCAAGGCTAATCTGGTGGTTGATGCTTTGAGTAGGAAATTCATGACAACCATGAGAGCTATAAACATCAGGCTTCAATTTGTGCCTGATAGTGCTTTTATTGGCAAAGATGCAAGTTAAGCCAAGTCTATTATGGAAAGTTAAAGATAGTTAAAAGGATGATCACAAGTTGATGAGTGTGATAAGTGCCATTAAAAAGGGGAAGCTTACTGAGTATGAAGTGAAGAGTGATGGTTGTCTATATTACCATGACATAATCTGTGTTCCAAATAATGAATAGTTGAAGAAATAAATTTGAATAAAGTGCATAACACTCTTTATGTTATGCATTCTAGTAGCATGAAGATGTATCAAGATTTGAAGTTGTCCTATTAGTGGCTTAGAATAAAAAGAGTTATGTCAGAATAAATTACTAGATGCCTTACTTGTCAATAGGTGATGGCAAAACAACAAGTTTCATCTTGTTTGCTACATCCTAAAGCAATTCCATAATAGAAATGGGATAGAGTCACTATGGATTTTGTAATATGGTTACCCATGAAAAAGAATAAGCATGATTTAGTATGGGTTGTAGTGGATCGTATTACCAAGATAGCTCATTTTATACAATTGAGGATGGACTATTTAATGGAAAAGATTGCTAATTTATACATAGACGAGATCATCAAATTGCATAGAGCATTATTTTCAATCATATCAGATTGGGACCCATGGTTCACATAAAGGTTTTGGAAGAAACTTCACAATGCCTTGGGTACTCAATTAAGTTTTAGCATGGCATTTCATTTGTAGATTGATGGACAGTAAGAAAGAGTTATTAAGGTATATTTATGTTAAGATATATTTATGATGTTGTGCTTATGATTAAACATCTTTATTAGGTGCTTGAATACATGTTAAAAATCTATGCTATTATGTTTAAAGGTAGCTAAGATCACTATCTACCATTAGCATAGTTTTCTTACAACAACAATCATCAAGCAAGTCTAGGAATGACTCTTTATAAGGCATTGTACAAAAAGAAGTGCAGAACACCATTATGTTGGCATGTTCTCAATGAAACCAAGCACATGAGACTAGATTTGATCAAAGATGCTGAGGAGAAGGTAAAGATC
>CANXYI011207046.1:0-10224 GCA_948208565.1 Hura crepitans
TACCATGGTCTGTACGGACCTCATATTATGTACATATTCAATTTATAGGTCTGTACAGACCTTCTACCATTCAAAATAGGTTCGTCCAGACTTAGTCATCAATTCCAGAATCTAAGTGCAATTACAAATTTCCATGAACAATTAAAACATTCTTAAACCAATTTAACAAGTTAACCTACTCCTATAATTGTCATGGGGGTTACATAGAACCACCTCACATGACAATTAATCATGGGAGATCATCGGTTACAACAAATAATACAAATAAATGAATGAATATGACGAAAAGAGCCTCAAATCTTATCTTGAAGTGAGCACAAAGCAATAAGACAATGGTTGGGTTTTAGAAGAATAGATTTTTGAGTGTAGGTTAATTGGACTAGTAGAATGATTCCTCAAAGGTTTATTAGCCGTTTTAATTCTGATTCTTAGCATCCTCCTTAGGTTCTCCTCCTTGATCTATTGAGACTCCCCCACTTTGATCATACCCCAAAGTGGGTATTTATAAGCTTACGTTTAAGGGTTTTCCATCTAGGGGTGGTAGAATCCTTCTAGGAATTAGATTCAATGCCTGAATAGGAATTTTGCACTTTTGGAAGTTTTATGTCCGTAGGTCCATGCAAACTTGTATGGCTTAGTCTGTGTGGACTTAGGCATGGTTTTCCTACTAGTCCGTGGGCTTTGGTCCAGGTTAGGTTAGTCCATGTGAACCTCATAGCATTAAGTCTATGTGGATTTATGCCATGTCGGTCTGTGTAGACTTAGGTTTTAGGTTACTTGCCTTGTTGCTTAAGCCTATCTCTAGTTATCATCATAGGCCTGAAAAGGTGAATAGGTCCATACCGCGAGGTTTTCGCCCCTACACCCCTATTGGAATTAGTGTCGAGCTTCGGGCTTGGGCCTATCAGCCTAAGCCCTCCACTTCTACCACAAATTCCTAATTTTTTTCATAATTCAGGTTGCACCGCAATCTATTCGGGTCGGGTCAAAGTCTAAATACATAAGAAAGTCCTACACCTTAAATCAAGGTGTCTACAACTAGCATTGCCACTAGAACTTTAGTAAATTCAAGATGTCTTCTACATATCTATGTTTTAAAGATATAGATCGAATCCAATGCATATTCTATCTATGGGAAAGGTTGAAGTTAGACTAAATCTATCTTATGAAGAAGAGCCTGTTAGGATTTTGGCTAGAGAGGTGAAAGAGTTATAGAACAAAACAGTCCCACTGGTAAAGGTTGCTTGAAAGCACTATGGGATAGAAGAAGTAACATGGGAAATAGAAGCTTAGATATGAGAGCAGTACCTTTAGCTATTTGAACTAAGTAATGTCAAGGATGACATTTCTTTTAGAAGGGGAAGTAATGTAACGATCTGAAGATCTTAACTTTAGTGAATAGTACTTTCTCAGGATGAATAGTGTTCTCGATACCTAGGATACACTGATGCTACCGAATGGAAGTCTTAATCATAAATAATTTTAGCCAAAGTTTAAAACCAATCAAAAGTCGTTTGGTTGGTTAAAAACACTAAAAAAAAAAGTTTTTACAGATTTATCTTAGGAAAAGTGACCAAGGCAAAGCTAAACCATAAAATATGCAAAAATTAGAAAATTTTGGGATCTATACAACTTGGTACTCAAAAATTCTAACTAGCTTATTGGTGCTAGAATTGGAATTTTTGGAAATCGAGAAATATTTTGATGAAAATTAGGTAACCTTAAAATCTAGGTTTTTAATTAATTTTTCATATTTTGGAGCATGGATTTTTAGATGGTTTTGAGGTTTGATTCATGAGTATTAATAGGTCTCTCAGATGCTAGAAATGAGGCAAAAAAAATTTACACATAGTATAAATAGGTCAACAAGAAGGGTCAAAGGAGGAATAATTCCCCCTTTCCCCTTCTTACTGTCGACGTTATGAGAAAGAGAGGGAAAAGCCATTTTTACTCCTTCAAGCTCTAATTTGCTTTATCTTCTTCAATCTAATCCCTGAGTCTAAGCCTCCACAACCCCAATAAGCTATTTCTACCTAGCTTTGCACGAAAAATCAAAGGTTAGACTCAATTTTCTCCTTCAGTGAATAGTAACTTGATATTTTTTAGGTAGGATTTTTCCATTTTTTATATTTTTCCCATATTCCCTAGGTGCCTAAGAGTCGATATATATGGTCGGTTTTGATTTTTAATGCCTGTATGATTTGTTATGGATTTTTACGTATTGAACCTATTATGGGTAGTTAAGAACATTAATAAAACCCAAGATTAGGGTAAGAGCAAGGTGTGAGCAATTCTCAAGAGTGCATTTTGGCTCTATTGGTATGTGTAATTGAGATAAATTGCATAATTTTGCTTATACCCTAATTTTCCATATTATGCCATAAATGTGATAAATACAATTAATGTGAATTAATATCTAATAAATGCACATGATGAGTATTAATGATGTCGATGATGTGAACTAATGTATGTAATTCATAATAATGATGTTATAATGATAGAAATTATAAAGGTTCGATTATGAGCATGGGTGTGTATGTGTATGTAAAACCATAAATGGCATGTTAAATGTGATATGTGCATATTTATGATGTTAAATGGTCATGTGGATATGTTTTCATAATGATTTGTGTGTGTGTGGATGCTATGAGCTTTGGAGGGCATCATGGCTAAAATAGCCATGAGAGGTTATGTGAGAAATGCTAGTGCCTATATATATGTATGCTTCTTCTTACATGTGTAATGTGCATGAAATATGATCATAATTGATGATTGACAATGTGGACATGAGGTATGATAACTGAATAAGATGGTATGAATGGTAAAAAGGATATGTAAGTGCAAGCTTATTATGTGAGCGTGGCTAAATGGCTATTGGCATATGAAGGTGCTTTTGAGACGTATTATGTGTATGAAATGACATGAATATATAAAATGAGTAATAATGTATTCTTTATTTACTTAAATGTATGTGATAATGCATTTATGATGTGAAATGAGTTTTAAGTGCTTTATTGCTCTCTTAGTGTGCTTATAGCATGTTTGTGGTGTAAATGACATGTAAGTGATAACAATAACTTTAGTAGCACAATCATGGTATGTAAGGCATGCATATGTTGAGATGAGAACTTTTAAAGCATATGGATGATGTATTTACAGATAGTAGGTTGTTAGTGCATGATCTTATTAGCCATGTACTTATTATGACAATTATAAGGTGATGATAATGTGTAATGTGTTTAATACAAAAAAATAATGATATCAAACATGTATGAACATATGCATATAATGACTTTGCAATTAGTTTCATAATGAGTTGTCGTATTGTATAACATCATATTAAGTATATAATTAATACTTTCTCAATTTAGTCATTCATTAGCTAAACCAATGTAATTAAAAGCAATATCATTCGATAATAATAAAGTGAAACTAAAAATAATTGGTATTAGCCCATGCAATTAACAACCTAGTTGAATAGGTTAACTAGTCAACTAGGAGTCATAGCAGTTGCTAAGGTACTTTGGTGCCTCTGTGGCCTTTGGGTCATAATGCTTGAACCTTTGGGTTGATTTGATTTTTTTGACTTACGAGTCTGATGTGTTGATCTTCGGATCTTATTTTTGACCTTTGAGTTGAATGCATAATGATGATTTGACTTTATGTCTTGACCTATGAGTTTATGATTTTTCTGACCTTTGAGTCTAATGCGTGTAGGGCCTATGTGGTTTTAAAGGCCTAACTGGTCTATTGATACTCCGTTATCCATAGTTTTATTATTTCTTGAGTACGGACTTAATAATTGGATTAATTAAACAATAAACCTATTTACATAATTCATGACATGTTTTAAAGAGGTATGATCATTATTATGCGAAATGCATAACTTATATGCCATGTTAGTGTATGTATGCTTGTTATGTGGATTGTTGCACATTTTACGATGCCATTCATATTTATTATCTACATGTTAATGTATGAAGCATTTTTGGCATGTTTACTCAAGTTATTTCAATAGCAGCACTAAGTTATTGCTTAACATATCAATTGTTTTGGAGTGCCTAGGTAAGGTGACAACTTGAAAGAAAGGCTAGGATTGTTAAGTTATCAAAAGAGGAAGATTCTTTTGGTATATTTTGTACTTGTAATTAAGAACTTTATGATGTATAAATAAGAAGCATTCATATAATGTATTTTTTATAAAATAGGCTTAAACTATATAATTTTGGATTTTTAATGTTTATAACTATTTTAAAGTTGTATAAGCCGAGTTTATTATATGATATCTCTTCCTGAGGTTGAGATAATGCATTTGTGATGTTGTGATTTTGGTGTGATTAGAGGATCACGAAGATGGTGCATATGTTGGAAAAGTTATAGAAGTGTTTTTGATATTGCAGGTTACTATTCAAAAATTTGGGATAGTGCCTAGTAAAACTATTATGCTATCGGAATTTTGGCACAAGGATTCTCAAATTTGAATTGTAACCCGATTTTTGATAAGTTTTTGTAAAACTACATTTTTATGTTTTAACATGTTTTTGTTAAGATAGTTTTTAAATAACATTTGATATGCTAAGATCGGATAACATGTTATATGGGCATTCCTTAGTCGTGTTTAATGACCGACCAGCATTTAGATTAGGTAAGGGGTGTCATAAAATTACCTAAAATACATTTTAATAGAATAAAAAAATTACACCAAAAATACCTAAAATAAAATCTAATCATAAACTAATAAATAAATAAATAAAATAATAATAGTAATAAAGAAAATGATGAGAAAATAAAGAGAAAAATAAAAATGACACGAAATGAAAAGAAATCAAAATAAAGAAATAATAAAGGACTACTTCACTGATGGTTGATGAAAGGGCAGAAAGAATGGTCAAATAAACTTCCCATAAACAACTTGCATAACAATAAAATACAATATTAGTATGAATAAGAGGACAAAATCGATGAATAGAATAATAAAAGAATGAAATAAAGAAATAAATACAATAACAATAATAAAAATGCATGTAATAAGTTATCACATCTAACTAGTAGATGGATAAGAGAAATAAAATCACCACTAACTAATAGATGGATAAAAAAGAAAAAGAAAAAAAAGATCTCAAAAAAAGCAAATAAATTCTAAAAAATCTTCTAAAATTAGAAAAATAGTGTTCAAAAAGTGTTAATGTGCTTTTAGGTGTGCATTTACCAAGAAAAGTTAAGACTAACATAGGGTTCACCTTTTATACACATGGACCAAGACATGAAACGGCCATTTTAGGCTAATGTGAAATGGCCGTTTTAGCTTAAAACGACCATTTTAGGGGGCCAAATGGCTATTTCGCCTAAAAAGAAGTCTTATACAGATTCTAACACTTTAGCAAAATGGCGTCATTTTGCAAAGATGAAATGGCCATTTTAAGGAAGTATGAAATGGTTGTTTTGACGCTGAAATGGTTATTTTAGCAAATCTCAAAACGGCCATTTTAACCTTAAAATGGTCCATTTAGTACAGTGCAAAATGCCCATTTTAGGGTCAAAATGATGTTGTTTTGTGCCCTAGCAACCTAAAGCTTATAAAATGCAATTTTTCAATTATAAAATATTTTTTTTTCATTTTCAAATGCTCCATATCATAAAGGGTTCACCCCTGCACCCTTTGCAGTGTCAATGTTAGGCATCAGCTCGAGCCCACAATTCGAGTTGCACTACAAGATTTTTGTTTTAGGCAAGACTTATGTTCAAAAATTTATCCTAATATTAAAATTTTGAATGAAGAGATTTTTGAATCAAACATTAACATCCCTATTTATACTAATTTTGTCCTTTTTCATCATTAGGCAACCCAAACACAGGAGCCCTAAAGACCTAGCGTCTACACACATTCATTGCATACGCTCAAATTGGATAAGCTTTCTAAGATCTATATTTCCATATTGTCAAGATGATGTCTCACTTGAATTTAAATTAAGAAATTTAAAAATACTAAACTAAGGTACATATAATGCATATATAACATCAATATTGGTAACTTTAAATTTAGAAACAAAAGAATATTAAAATAGAGCCAAGGAACATACATTTTAAGATTTATTTCAAACTCTAAAATGAGATTATAGGATAGCATTGGTGAAATCCATATATGAACAAAGTTTAAAGGTGGGGTGACTTGAGAAATGGCATATTTATTTACTATTAGATTAAAACCATTTATGGCCTTTTAACATCCAAGGAAAATTGACGATCAGTTTTCTCTTTGTTTTTCATTTCTCTAGAATGAGTCTATTTGCTATAGAATGAGTGTCCGTGGATTTTTTTTCCAAACAAATTCTAGAAAATGGAATCCTTGCCAAGACTAACATTCATTATTTGTTTATTACCAAATTGTCATAACCTAAACATTAGCTCTTTGATAAGTAAATGCAATTACATGATAAAATACACTTTGCCATTGAATTTTTATAGTTTAGTAAAGATATTGGCCATATTTTATAATTCATTTGATTGTATTGGAAAAGGTGAAACAACTCAAGTATCAAAGAGGATAGCTCCAAATACTAGCAATTTATTACTTACTTAATTTTTACTTGCATTCTCCATTAATTTTTTTCTTTTAACAATTCATCCAACATCTCTTTACAAGAACCACTTTTCAAATTAAAAAATAGCATAACACTAAATAATAGTATCTCATAAACTTTAAATTCATATAAAGAGGGTAGAGCAATAATTTTTTTTAAGCCACACATGCCCATCATAATAATTTGAAATAATATTTTATAGTTCATGAAATAAGATAAAGTAACAAAATGAGAAAAAACATCTAAGAAAAAATAAGGATTATTTTTTTCACCATTTTACACTTAAAAATTAGAAAATAGGCAAAATATAATTTTTTAGTCTTCTCTAATCATCATATAAAAATAAAAATTTTTATTTTTTAAAAGGCAAAATAAATTTTTTTATTATTCAAATTTTGATTTTTTTTTATATTTTTAAGCATATATTTATTGCATTCAATTCATTAATTTTTATTCTGTTTATATTTTTGCCAATTTTATAGCAATGAGGAAAGAACTTTTTTTTTAAAAACTCAAAAATATTATTAAAAAGAAGGAACAAAGAACAAAGAAAAGAAAGAAGAAAGATAGGAACTAACCCTGAGCTAATAGGCTCTTTCATACACCTAAACTAAATATATTTTTTTCTCTCTAATCAAGAAATTATAATCTAAAATAGATGAAAGAAACAAAGGGCAATTAAGCCAACAAATGTAAAAAGCTTGTGATAAAAGCCACAATGCAAGCGCATGAGCCCCTTTATTGTCATTTCTATTAATCTAATTAAATGATAAATTAGCAAAATCATTCTTAAGCTTTAAAAAGTCATCAACCAACAAAAGGAATTCTGAGTTTGAAGAACTTGAAGAAGATATAGCAAAAAAGAGTGCTTGGCAATTCATCTCTAAAATAATATTATCCATATGCTAATTTTTGAGACATGACAAACCTCATACAAAAAGAAAGCTTCAGTAGTAGATGGGTTTATATTGGCCTGACAAAAATCAAATAAAGCTCCAATTATGCAACCATTCTCATCATGAAGTGTGATGTTATCTACCTGACCCGTATGTCGGCCCCAAATAGAAAGCACGCACATATATAGATATCTAATTTTGGTATCCATAAAACCCTATTAAATAAAAAGTTTTAATTAAAACATTTCTTAAACTTAAGGAGTTGTAAAAACACTAAAAACCATTTGAAAATTTGGCAGCATAACGGCTATACCAGGCTATTTTCCTAAATAGTAAACCTATTAAAAACACTACTAAAACAATATACAATTTTAAATAGGTCCATATGACCCTTCAATCAACATAAAAACAACACAGAGCCTTACGCTCATCACAAGCATCATTCTCACGTGCAACATTAAGAGATATCATACAAGTCATGCAAGAAATATAAAGCTTTTGAAATAAATACAGTTTTAAGTTATAAAACTGAATGTTGATAGATTAGGCCTAAACCCTCTAAAATCATAAGAGCACCACTATATATATTTACATCATCACCATTTCACAAAATGAAAAAAAAAGTTACTAAAAAAGGGAAGTCTTCATGTTCTCTCCCATGGGGTAGGAGCTTTAACTCTAATCTGCTACTTAATTACCCATGCATTACAAATAAAGTAATGAGCTAAGCTTTCACTTAGTGGTGTAGTCACTTCAACATGAATATGCCAATTATATCATGCAATTATTCATTTCATATCAATTGTGTAACATGCTATCAATAGTAAGCATGCAGTAGGATTCATAAGCAAATAAGCATTTTTGATATATGTGCATGTCAAGAAATGTGCATACACCGCATTATGTTCATACACATAGCATAACTATCATCAACATAAATAAAATGAGCCATAAGCATAACATATGCATTTATCTCCTTAAAATAAGCACATACTTATTTAAGCAATTATAGAAAGCTTAATAACATACATTACATGTTGTAGCCTCGAAGTCATGCAATTATTAAGTTTCATATTTCATGATCATCTTTATACCACATCTTTATTTTAAAGTCTTTACATTGTTTAACATATACTTATAACAAAAAGACAACTATCTAAGGTTAGATAGTAGATATCATTGGCCAAAAGGCCTCACAGTCAAAGGTACGTAAACATTGCACCTGTAGGCACTCATACTCAAGAGTACATAAAACATTGTACCTATTGCCACTCATATCTACAAATACGTATAAACATTGGCTCATAAGCCTTGCACCCAAAAGTACATAAAAACATTGTCCTATAAGCCTCGTACCTGAAAGTAAATAAAACATTGGCCCGAAGGCCTCATGCCCGTCAACATGTGAACATTAACCCTATAGGTCTCATATCTGAAGGTAAGTTGGCAGTTGCTAAAATCCTAGTTAACTAGTCAACCTATCTAGACTAGGTTGTCTAATTATATAGGCATCATTAAACTCATCACATTATGTCATTTAAGCCATTTATACATTTTACGTTGTTTATACAATATCATCACATAATTTCATTCCATTAGCCATTTTGCATATTAGCAAGGCCTAAAACACATGCCCATAGCATAAATCACATAATTATATCATATAACCAACCTAGGCTTATATATGCTCATTACCACCAAAAGGTCACATTACCTAGGTGTAATAGCTCAAACAATAATATATAAAATCACATGTATTCTCATGCCGAAAGCTCATGCACCATTTGACCCACTTGAACATAAGGCCTTCAATGTATGCGCAAAACTCGTTAACAACTTTATTAACACATAATAATATCATAAGACACATCCATGTATCTATATTGTCATTAATACCTTAATATGCCATTTAAAGCACCATTAGGCCTTATATGGCCATAACATACACCATATATGCACTTCTTGTGACACCTCCTAGTAGATTCCCGAAGAAACCCAGTAAGCAGTGCAATTCCCACTAGGTCACCCATCATGAAATTGCTCTTCCAATTCTTTCATTTGACTTTTACCAAATTCCTATTATTTGATTCAGCTTAACCCTAAAACTTGTTCTATCCTTTTATAGGCTCAACTTAAGGCTATGTTAGCCTATTTATACAACAAATAGCCATTTATAGACTTCTTAGATTTTCACTTAAATTCGATAGTAGCCTATTTATACAACAAATAGCCATTCATAGACTTCTTAGATTTTTACTTAAATTCAATAGTATAACGGCTGTCTAGGTGACTATCCAAGAATATAAATCTATAAAAACACTTCTATAAACTCATTTCCACATCTCCTGGACCCTTCTGGTCCCTCGGATATCAACTTAACATCATCAGTCTATCAGATCACCAACACAGGCCTTAGGCTATAATCAACATACTCATAGTCTTAGAGCCTCAAGCTCATATATCATAACATCACATGAATAAAACCATATATAGATACCTATTTTCATCCAACCCTAATAAGTGTATCCCAGAGCAAAAATAAATTAAGAGGTAAGTCTTAGTGTAGTGATGATAATATTATTATTTAGTTTGCATAAAATTCATAAACTATACTACTTAGTTCAGTATTTAAGTTGAAACATTATCATTCCAATTATTTTTATTTCAAAAAAAAGGATGAAACTTAATTTACTTTATAATTATTGCCTGTTAATTACTTGTGAAAGAAAAATTACTTATAAAGATTT
>CANXYI011207126.1:0-11789 GCA_948208565.1 Hura crepitans
ATTATTTCCAATCCTATAAAGTACAGGTAGTATCAAAACACAATCCATTAAGGTATCTTCAGATAGCTCCATCTTTGGTAAGAAGGATGAGTAAGTGGCTTTTTCTACTTCAAGAGTTTGACATCTAGTACATAACATGGAATACCATAAAAAGGGCATGTAGTTACAGAGTTTTTGGCTAACCATCCACTAGAAGGTGAGTCACTGGAGTTTAAATTCCCAAACAAGAATTTAACCCTAATCATAGTCCAAGGGTGGCAAATATACTTCGACAGAGCAATAAATAGCAAAAGGGCAGGAGTAATTCTGATAACCCCTAAAGGAGAGAAGCTGCCATTAGCTAGAAAGTTGAGGTATAAAGTTACAAACAACATGGTAGAATATGAAGTTTGCATATTTAGGCTCAAAGCATCATTGGCTCTCGGTGTAAAGACAGTTGAGGTATTCAAAGACTTATCTTTGGTAGTATATCAAACCAATAAAGAATAGACCATTCAAGAAAAGAAATTGATGTTTTATACTGAGCACTTGAGATCTATTAGTAGACAGTTTGAGATGTGTACCTTCTGCTATGTTCCTAGAGATAAGAATCAGCTAGTAGACACATTAATAGCCTTGGTCTCTATATGGGATAATCTACAAGGAATAGCTATGAAACAAGTGCTTATTTCTAGTTTAGAAAAGCATTGCCATGAGATAGAGCAGATAATAGAAATAAAATAGAAAAAAATAACCCATGGTTTTATGATATCCAGAACTACCTAAAGAAAAGAGTCTTTCCTAAAAAAGCTACAGACATAGATAAAAGAGTGTTGAGAAAGTTTTTAACTTAGTTCATTAATATAGATGGAATTTTGTACAAAAGGTAATTAGATGGTTTTCAGCTCTATTATTTGGAAGAAAAAGAAGTGGAGAGGGTTATGGAAGAGATACATGCAAGGTTTTATGGCACATATATGAATAGTTTAGAATTAGCCAAAAAGATCATACACTAAGGGTCCTTTTTGCTATGGACCATGATTATTTGAAGTATGTACAAAAATGCCATCAGTGTCGATAGTATAGGGACTTAAGACATGTGTAAGTATCAGAACTACATAGTATATCATCTCCATGGTCATTTTCTACTTAGGGAATTGACATAATTGAAGAGATACATCCAATAGCCTTAAATAGGTATCCTTTCATTGTGGAAGCCATTGGCTATTTCTTGAAATGGGTTAAAGCAAAATCTTTTAAGAAATGGGGGAAAAAAAGATGGCTAAATTCATAAAGAAGAATTTGATTTATAGATATGGGGTCCCACACCATATTATTTTAGACAATGGTGTCCAATTTTAAGCTGAGACAAAAGCATTATTATAGAGATACAAGATACAACACCATAAATCCTCTCCTTATAAACCACAAGCCAACGGAGTAGTTAAAGCAACAAATAAAAATGTCAAAAAGATCCTAGCTAAGACACTTGTAACTTACAAAGATTGGGTTGATAAACTTCCATTTGCTCTTTAGGGTAATAGGATAACTATTCGGACTTCAACAGGTGCTGCTTTATTTTCGTGGGTATATGGGATAGATGCCATGCTCTAAGTAGAATTTGAACTCCAAGCATTTAGAGTGGTTCTAAAAGCAAAGATTCTTAAAGCAGCTTAGGTTGAGCAAAGGTTCCAATAATTAAACTTGTTAGATGAGAAGTGATTAAGGGCTAATTATCACAATCAAGTTTATCAAAAAAAGGATGGCATAAGCTTTTGGCAAAAAGGTGAAGAATCACAAGTTAAAGGAAAAAGAATTGGTCCTTAAGCAGATAAAACTAGGTCTAACTGATCTGAGGGAAAAGTTAAAGCCAAATTAGGAAGGACCATTCACCCTTAAATAAGTATTACTAAAAGGTGTTGCAATCCTTATAGATTGTGATAGAAATGAGTTCAAGGAGCTTGTAAATGAGGATAGAATAAAATAGTTCTATGACTAAAGACAAAAAAAAAGAAAAAGAAGAGAAAACCTGCGAGTCAAAAATAAAAAAATGGCGGCCTTGCTAAAAATAGG
This sequence comes from Hura crepitans, assembly GCA_948208565.1. Taxonomy (NCBI): domain Eukaryota; kingdom Viridiplantae; phylum Streptophyta; class Magnoliopsida; order Malpighiales; family Euphorbiaceae; genus Hura; species Hura crepitans. Next base: position 2,053 of record CANXYI011207126.1, read on the forward strand.
TGTAAAGCCTATAAATCGAGGTTACATGAATAATGCCTTAGAGGCTCGAACAGAGTTCCTGGGGACCCAGGACACCTAAGTAAGGCCAAAATTGGTGTGTACTAGTCATGAAACTTTAAAGGGCTAGAAATGGGTAAAACAAATGAATTTAAAAATTTAGTAAAATTAATAATTCATTTTAGCCTATAAGCTGGTGAATCATAGCCTTAGATGGACTTGTGATGGGAATGACCTAGGATGTGCCTAGATAGACCTTAAAATATCATACCTTGAAAGTCAAAAATTCCAATCTATCTATTGGTGAAAGAATTTTAATTTTCTGAGGTTTTTTGATAATTTTTCAAAATTTCTCAATTTTGCAAGGAATTAGTTAATTTACTTGCCGATGGAATTTTAATGTGAAATTTTATAGGCCTATAAATAAGCCCAATCAAGGATTTTCAAAATAAACACAATGATTTTTAGAGATCCAGATGAATTTTTAAAATTTCCTGAAGTCAGATTATAATAAATTTTTTTGAGTTGCTCGATCAACACGTGTTACAAATTGAGCCACCTACCCCCACTATAAATAACCCCTCCACACATGTGTTTAATTCCCACGTGCCAAATAACCACCTTCTACCTTTTTCCCCTTGAAACACCCAATGCCACCACTAGCCCCCACTTCACCATTTTTCCTCTATAGCCACCAAGAATCACCACTATTTCTCTATCATTTTCAAAAATTCAACAGGAAAAATTATCTTCATGGTTTTGAGAACACATGCTAGCTTTAGAGTTGCAAGAAAAGGTCTTAAATAGGAGTTTTGGCTATGGTGGGCATAAAATTCAACTTGTGTGTAAGTGTTGATTTTTGTTTTTATTTAAGTTTTAGATATTCCTCATAATTCTAAGAATTTCTAGGTTTTTAGATTTCAATTTAGAGCTTGGTATGATTTTTGGTGAATTTTCTAAGTTAAAATTACATTATGTAGGTGTAAGGCAAAGTGATGATCAACAAAGGAATTAAGGCCATAAAAGAGTGGAAAAGGGTACAAGATTACTTTAGGTATGTGAATTTGATGTAATACAAGCATGCTATAATGTGAATGTATGTGAAATGCAATGAACATATGTATGGAATTGTTAAATTGAACATATGTGTGCATGAATTATTGAAATAAGCATGCCATGATGTTAGTTGTATGTGAAAATGATGATATGTATGTGAATTAGGTATGAAAAGCATGTGTATGTTCATGGTGTGTGTATGGCCGAGAGGTGTGTCTTGTATGGCATGGCATAGATATATGGTATGTGTATATGGTGTAAAATGATGGAAAATGTAATGTATAATATGAGTATGGCATGAAATGTGAATAAATAAATGTGTTAAGTATGGTATAAGGTATGGTGAATTAATGCAGTGTAAATGTGATAATAATGTGGTGTAAGGAAATACCTAGAGTGGAATGAAAGGAAATGACCTGTTTGGTATAAAATGGGGTATGTAAATTTGGTTAATTGAAGTGATTAAATTAGTGACAATTTGAGGTCAATAATGTTGATATATTGTGATGGTTGAATTGGAAGACTATGTGGCATGAAATGGCATGAGAAAGTGGCCAAATGAATAATGGAAAGTGACTTATAACTGTGTCACAAAAACAAATTTGAATAAAAAAGACTCGTAACTGTGTCAAAAAAAGTGAATAAGTAAAAATGACCTATAATTGAGCTATAAAATAAACCTATAAAAATGGCCTATAACGATCTAGTAAAAATGGCTTATAACTGTCTAATAAAAAAGGACCTAGAACTGTCTGTTAAAATAGACCTATAACTATCTGTTAAAAAAGTGACCTATAACTGTCTTATAAAAAATGAACATGTGACAACAACCAAATACTGTGTATTAATAACATGGAAACAAATGAAATAAATGACTTGTAGTTGAATAAAAATAATTAATAGACAGTTGGCCCAATAGTTAAACACTTATTGGGTGGGTTAACCAATCAACTAGGGATTAGTAGCTGCTAAAAATATTGGTCCTCCTGGGCCTTATTAGTGTGATTATATAGGCAGGTGCAACCATCGAGGTTTTGATATTTTAGCCCTGCACATTTGGATATTGGGAGGTCTATAAGACTAATCCTGCTACCTATTTGCTTGACTATGGATATTGGAAGGTCCCACAGGGCTAATCCCTACTATCCACTAGAGTTGCCTGATATTGATTATTCGGATATTAGGAGGTCTACGGACTAATTTCTACTATCCTTATTGTCCGGTATTGGGAGCTTTTTGTGAACTGATCCCTATTATTGGACTAGGTAAGTGTAGCTATCGAGGTCCAAAATATGGGCCAGTGCACAGCTCTAGATTTCCTTTTTATCTAGTGCCGTAAAGAGTCATCTATCTAGTCAGGCCTAAATAATAGAAGAAACACAAGGAACAATCACAATCAATAACAATGAGAATTAAGGAAAATCAAAGTAAAGGCATGAGATTAGAAAAATAAAATAATGAGAACAGTTAATAAATTAATATTATTTTTATAATATTGGCCCAGCATGTTGCATTTGACTCTACAGTATGTATGATTCATGTTTACATGCATGACATGTCTTTATTACATTAAATTCACCACTGAGTTTCATACTTAGCATATCGATGTTCCAATGTGTAGGTAGCTGAAGTTTAGCTAAACAGCCTCAATAATTTTGTAGTATAGCAATATAGCATTTGAGGGTATACTTTTGTCTTTTTGATGGTTTTATAGAGGGCACACATGTATGTAATATGGGTTTTGGGCATAGTTAGAATAGATGTTGAATTTATATGTAATTATAAGGTAAAGCTAATGATGTATATATAGCCTTTATTTGAATGGTTTTATTCTTTGTACTTTTTTATGATTGTGGGCCTAAGGCCCTATGTGTTGTCTATGGCATTGATAATGATACGTGATGATATTGGAGGACCAGATGGGTCCAAGTGATGACAGATGTTGATGATATTATTAGAAGTGCTTTTCACAAGTATATATTTTGGGAAATGTTACCCGAGTAGCTGTTATGCTGCCTGAATTTTTGTGAAATTAATTGCTGACCGTGCAATGGATCTTAATGTTTGTTATGACCTGTATAATGATGTTAAAGGATTAGACTAAATTTTTAGGAAATATCTGTCTGATAAATAAATAAAATCATAAGTGTTAAATGAATAAGGACCTAGAGAAATTTTAGGATGGGTGACCAATTGGGAAGTGACATTGTAATGCTCGTGAAACTCAGTTCATGAAAAGTACTTTCGAGCTATGAATAGTGTCCCTAGGATGTCAGGGCACTATATGATGGTCAAAAGGGTAAGTATTGCTCATAATACTTTGATGGGCCATAAACTAATGAAAATGAAATAATTAAAAGATTTAGCAAAACCAATAAATCACAACAGGCTTTAAACTAGTGAATAGTTACATTAGTTGGATTTGTGTCAGGAATGATATAGGATGTGTCCGGATAGACCTAAAAATGGCACACCCTCAAGGTCAAAAATTCCAATGAGTCTATTAGAGAAAGAATGTTAATATTATGAGATCATTTAGTATTTATTCAAAATTTTTATATTTCACAAGTGAATAGTAACCAGGGTTGACTATGGAATTTTGAGCTAAACTTTTATGGGACCCTTAATGGGCCTAATTGAGAATTTTTGGCATAAAATCAATATTTTTAGAGGTGTTGAAAAATTAAAATGAATTTTCTAAGTTTAAATGAAATTTGAGCTAAAATGGACCTTAATACTGATGCGTTAAGTGAACGGGGCCCACAGGCTATTCATATATATGGGGTAACATATGTGGGAAGCCCATATGTGCCAAAAAGCCTTCATCTTCTTCATTTTTTTTCTTATGGCTAACGCCATTTTCACCAAGCTTCCCTTCACTTTTTCTTCTTCAACTCTATTTCTCCATCAAATATCACAATTGACCCATCAAGATTTACCTCCACCATTTAATTTGATCATTCCAAGTGGAAAAACATCAAAAGGAAGCTTGAGGAGAGAGAAATTACACCTTGGTGAATAGTGTCACCAAGACTTGTAAGTGAAGAAATTCAATTTTTTATTTTTGTATAAAGATTAGGATGGATTTTAAGGTCATTCATGTGATTAGAATTGAATTTGGAGCTTTGTAGAATTTTTGAGGATTTTTCTAAGGTGACGTGTGAATATGTGTAGGAAAAGAAGCAATTCAAGGGAAACAAGGCATTGATAAGCCTTAAAGTGAGGGGAAAGCATTTTAAGGTATGTGAATTTGAGTTTCAATATGTGCATGTGCATTTTGTAAATGAAAAAGTGAGATTTCCTTGTATGGAATTGTGATATATGCATGTATATGTGTGTAAATTCATGAAATGTTTAATGTATATTATTTGTATGTTTAGGTGAAGTAATTAAATGTGGGAATTGGTAAAGAAATGAATAGGTAAAGTGCAAAATCAAGAAATGGCCGAATGGTCTATTATGTGTGTGTGTATATGTGTATTTGGTTTATGAGTAGGTTAATGGCATGAATTTGAGTAGAAAATGGAGTTAAAGATGTATAGTTATTGAAATGCTACAAAATATAATGGAAATGTAATATTTGGTATGAAATTGTGTTATAGAATATTATGCACCTATGGTTGTACAAAATGAGAAATCTATATGACTTATGGTATGAAATAATTTGAGAGGAATGAATGAAATAATGATGAGAAATGAATAAAACAATATGTGTTTAAGTGATCAAGAAGATCACTTAAAAATGTTATTATGATAAGTGGTCAAAATGGACCAAATGAATAGTAAAATATGACATTAAAGGTTTTCGAATGACCATTATCTGAATGAATAATTAAAAATGGGAATTAAAGGCCTGTATAGTTAGACACCTACTAAATGATTTGACCGGTCAACTGAAAAATAAAGTACCTACTAGGTTTGATCAATTCAATTATTACCATTACTATTATTATTATGGACGAGGGCAACCGTCGAGGTTCTATTGGAGCCATTACACGATAGTCCGAGTATAGCCATCGAGGTTCAATGGGAGCCACTATACTATACACTATAACGAGGGTTTAGTTGTCGAGGTTCAATGTAAGCCACTATACAGTAGTGGGAGTACAACTGCCGAGGTTTAATAAGAGCCACTATACAATAGGTAGGTGTAGCTATCGAGGTCCAAAAAATGGGCAACTACATAATTTTGATTACACTATCTAGTGTCTTTAGGTATAGTCTATCAGTATGGGCCATATTAAATTGAAGTCATATTATGAGAAATTTAACTATTTTATGAAATAAATAGTGATTTACTTGTGAGAATGAAAATATATCAGCTTAACATATGCATTACTATATATAATCTGTAATTGTCTATTAAACATTTGAACTATTGTATATTGTAAGTAATTGCATGATTGCATTTGGTTGAGTGTGTACATGCATAGTGTTTTTCTTAAATTCACCACTGAGTTGTACTCAACGTATCAATGTTCCGATACGTAGGTAGGAGATAAGAAGCACAAGAAGAGTAAAGCCTCTGTAGCTAAAGAGTGTCTAGGGTATATAGTTCTCTATCTAATTTTCATTTGTATTTAAGTGTGTGTACTCATGTATAGCTAGAATAGGGGTATGGGTAGTAGTATGGTAAAAATGGATGTTGTCATAACTTATATTATGTAAATAATAATGGCAAATTGAAAACAAATGTATATCTATATCGATATAAATATAGTTGTTGTTGTCTATGTATTTCTAATGATGATGGGTTTAAGACCCTGTGACTGCTGAGGTATATATTGTGATGTTATATTTGTGAATGCTGAGTTGAGAGAACTAGATAGGTCCATATAGATGTAAAAGGATGATTGATATATAGAAGTGTATTTTTCTTCACAAGAAAAATTTTTGGTTTTTAACTCGGGTAGCCTTTATGCTACCCGATTTTTTGTAAAATGCTTTCAAACAAAATGAAAATTTTTAATAGTGTATTACGACTAATATAATTACAATTTAATGAAATGTGCGAAAAATAATAGACCGATATGTTAATTACAATGAAATCACTAAATGTTAAATGAATGAAAGTTAAGAGTAATTTTAGGATGGGTGACCATATGGGAAGTAGCATTTTTATCGAATTTTTTGAGGAATTGGGTAAGGGTGTTACAAACATCACCTATCGAGTTTCTTCAGGAATCAAATAGGGGTGTTACATTGGGTGGTATTAGAGCCTAGGTTTAGGTGTTCCTAGTTATTTAACATGAGTGCCAATGTCTAAGATCTGATTTTTCTAATAAGTTACACTGCAATGAGGCTGATACATTGTTGTCCTTTTGTAATGATTTAGAGATGAGTGAAAGAACTCTAGTAGTATGAGAAGAAGAGGTGGCAAGCCATGCGCCTACCACTATCTAGGGAGCAACAGCCAGTGTAGCCACACCACCAATGATGCTACACAATAGCCATACCCATAGCCATAGCAGCAAGCTTTGGCATGTCCAGCACTTCTATAATAGATTATAGATTTTCTAAGACACACATCAGTAGCAACTCTATCTCCTCCAGCAACTCCAATACTTCTCCACCTCTAAGTGCATTATAAAAAACATACATGCAAAGAGTTAGAAAGATGAGAGCAGTAGATTTTCTAAGAACTAGGAAAGATGATGTAGCCAGGGCAGAGTATTGGCTGGAGAGGATAATCAGGGTTCTAGAGCAATTAGAATGCATAGAGGAAGAAAATCTAAAGTGTTTTACCTCTCTTCTTTAGGAGGAAGCTTTCCACTAGTGGGATACAACCAAGAAAAGGAAAACAGTAGTAGATGTAACTTGGGAATTGTTTTTAGAAAAGTTTAAGAAGAGATACATCCCAGAGTCTTATAAAGATAAGAAAAGATAAGAGTTCCTTGACCTGAAGTAAGGAAAAAGATTTATGTCAGAATACAAGAAAGATTTTGCAAGGTTAAGTTGATATATAGAGCAATTCATCTTTACTGAAGAGAAAAGGTGCAAGAGGTGCTTAAAAGGCCATAATATGGAGTTACATATGCAAATAGCCAACCCAAAGGTTACAAACTTTGTAGTTTTGGTAGTAGCAACCTATGATATGGAAGAAATATTGCAAGAAAATAGAGACTTTTTTCCAGAAAAAGAGGCCTTTCACACTAGGTCAGACTAGCATAGCACCTAGAGCTAGTAAGAGGTAGGGAAAGACTCAGTCTTAATCTTAGCAAGTGCAACAACCATAGAGATAGCCTTAGTTATAGAGGTCTGATTAGGCTTTTACATCTAGTCCTTAAGCACCTCAATGAGCCTCCAGTGCCCCAATATTAGTACCTAAGAGTACACCCTCGACTTGTCAGACTTGTACCAGAAGACATTGGGGTTAGTGTTGGCAGATAAGAAGGGGAGAGTGTTTTACTTATGGGGCTAGAGACTATTACCAGAGGGATTATCCTCAAAGGCAAACTGAAGTTGCTCAGACTCAGGCATCAGCAACACCCTATAATAGGGGGTAGAGATAGAATAGAGGTGCCTAATCGAGCAGTAGTTAAAGGACCAACACAAAGGCACGGGCTCTAGCTAGACAATATGCCATCAGAGTTTATAAGGAGGCAGAGGCTCCAAATGTCATTACTAGTACTTTTTACTTATTTAATGCACTAGTTTTGGCTTTAGAAGATCCTAGCTCCACTCACTCTTATATTTGCACCACATAAGTACTAGATAGGGTTTTAGAACTGGAGCTTGTAGACATAGACATTCAAGTTAGCAACCTAATCAGATAGAGTGACAATGAATAAAGTATACAGACACTGTCCACTGGTGATTCAAAGATAACTATTCCCCATTGACCTTATTGAACTTCTTTTCCATGAATTTGACATCATCTTAGATATAAACTGGTTATCAGAACATTAGGCTATGGTTGACTATGAACATAAGAGGCTTACCCTCAGAACGATAAATGGACATGAAGTGACAATTGTGGGTGAGAGAAATTCCTTGAATAACCTCATATTAGATATTATGGCAAGACGACTCATCTTAAGGGTTATAAAGTATACCTAGCCATGTGATTGACATTAGTAACCCCACACCTAGCATTGATTAGACTCTAATTATGTCTGAATTTTTGAATGTATTCCCTAAAAAGTTGTTAGGACTACCTCCACAGTAGAGCTTGATTTTGAAATTGAAGTATATCCTAGTACCTCACCTCTATCTACTACACCATATAGAATGGCACCTATAGAACTGAAGGAGTTGAAGGTGCAATTGTAGGAATTACTGGATAAGGGTTTTATTAAACTTAGTGTTTCACCTTGGGGAGCACCTATGCTCTTTGTGAAGAAGAAAGACAGACCGTTTTGATTCTGTATTGATTATAGACAATTGAATAAGGTGACTATGAAGAATAAATATCCTTTACCTAGAATTGATGATCTTTTTTATCAGCTTAGAGTTGTCGGTGTCTTTTCTAAGATAGACTTGAGAATGGGATATCATCACTTGTGAATTAAGGAGGCCGATATACCTAACACTACTTTTAGAACCCAATATGGGCATTATGAGTTTCTAGTGATGCTATTTGGACTCACTAAAGCACCAGCAGCCTTCATGGACTTAATGATTAGGGTCTTTCAACCTTATTTGGATAAGTTTGTGGTGGTGTTTATTGACAATATCTTAGTGTATTCTAAGACAAGGGTGGGGCATGAACAGTGTCTTAGAATTGTGGTACAAACTCTGAGAGATAAGCAGTTATATGCTAAACTGAGTAAATGTGAATTTTAGCTTGATAAAGTGGCTTTCCTAGGCTATATTATGTCAGCAGAAGGTATCAGGGTAGATCCTATTAAGGTTAAACCTGTGTTAAAATGGGAACATCCTAGGAATGTGACTAATATATAAAGCTTCTTAAGATTGGATGGTCACTATAGAACATTCATAAAGGGTTTTTCAATGGTTGCAGTACCATTAACCAAGTTGATAAGGAAGAATGTGAAGTTTGAATGAGATGAAAAGTGTCAGGAGAGTTTCAATAGATTGAAGACAATGTTGATTGAAGCACCTATCCTTATTCAACCTAAAAAAGGGAAGGACTTTGTCATTTATAGTGATGCTTTGCATAATAGACTGTAGCGCCCTCTGCTCAATCCATACACTGGATCGGAACAGGAGATGTGTGCATGCAAAATGATATCTAGTTCTGCTATTCAAAATCACTTAAAATTTAAAACTTTTATATAAGAAAACATTTCTTGACTTGAAAATGAAATAAAACATCAAAAAAAAACCTTTTAACACACAAATTAAGGTAAACATTGGGGTTATCATGTTGGAAATCCGGCAACATAACAGCTATATCGGGACACTTTCCCAAATTTTTACCTAATTAAAAACACTTCTATAAACTCAATAAACACATCTCCAACTCTAATAGGTCCTTCTGACCCTCCAACTATAGCACAAACACAATGAGCCTCAAGCTCTCCACAATCAACAATCTCACATGCAATATCATTAATCAACACACAACATGCAAGAAGCAGAAAAGTAAAATCCATAGTTAAAATATTTTATACAAAAACCCATTGTAAAATGTAGATTAAACCCAATCCCTCCAGGATTGTAAGAGCACACTAACTGTTAACCATTACATTTACATCACCACTACTATTAAAAAAAGTACA
>CANXYI011207132.1:0-10164 GCA_948208565.1 Hura crepitans
CACCTACTGTGATCCTCATTTCATAAAGAGGAGGATTTATGCCCTCTCCTCCTCCACTAGAGGACATTTCCATGCTCGCCCTAGTAGGTTTCATCCCTTCTATAGCGGTGAACTGCCCGAAGAACACAGCACCTATTAATAGTGTTGCCTTTGGCGATCTGACCCTACTTTTAGCGGATTTAACCCATCACGTGTGCTTTGAAGTGTACCTATAGGTGATTCTTCTCACTTTATGTGTTTCTTATTGTGTTTTCTCGGTTATTTTAGCATTTTTATGCTCTGTAGAATTCTAGGTGCGATAGGTCCATATGGACTTAAAGGGCTAGGGCTTGGTAGGTTTGTGCAGACTGTGCTTGTGAGGTTGTTGGTCCGTGCAAACCTTCTAAATTTTCCTTTTTGTTAAAACTATTCCCATGGTAGCATATGTGATTCTATATGTGATGTTCATGTGTATTTGTAATTGACTATCTCTAACTTTGATTAAAGTCCGTGCACACTTTATTTTTGACTGGATCTTGGTCCGTACAGACTTTATCCTTTGACTGCCTTTTGACTCCATTGTTAGTCCGTGTGGGCTTGTTTTGACTGGGTCTTAGTCTGTGCGGACTTTGTCCTTTGACTGCTTTTGACTTCATGCGAACTTTGTGAGCCAGGTCTTGATTCTCAATTGTTTTGCCTTTTGTAGATCATCACAAATGTGGGGGCACCCTTTCTGGTCCACAATATTGGTATTCCGTTATGCCTTTGATGGTGAAGAACAAGGTGCACACTATAGGCTTTCAGACCTTCATTGATCACCTTGTAGGTGGGGATTTCTACCGTGGGATTTCTACCGTGACCTCCAAGCTTTGCGAGCTTTGCTAGATATGTGGATGGACACCACATATACCTTTCACATGTCCTTTTATAAGCTGACTATCATGCCATTTAACTGGGCGTTCATCACTGGGGTACCATGTATTGGTCATGCCATTACTTTCGATGCTTGCTATTGGCATCCTTCTTTGCGACTATAGGAAGTGAAAGAATTATTGGGATTGATGCCCAGGATTGAGTTGGTAGCATTCATTGTACTGACCTTCAAGAGAGGTGGGGTGAAGAGTCTCTTTCAAGCGAGATATATGTGGATTAGTACGTTCACTGCTTCATCTTATACCTATTAGGCACCACTTTGTTTGCCGATGCCAATGGCACCGTAAGCTAGAGCTTTCTCCTGGTGTTGAAGGAGGTGAACAAGATAAGGAGTTCGAACTGGTGTAATTCCTCCCTAGGGTGGATGTTTCAAAGTCTGGACATGGCTGTACAGACTCGAAAGAGTCATCATTTTGTTCAAGGCTTCGTGTCTGGTGTCTTGGTAAGCCAATTCTCTCTTCTTTCCTTATTCTTTTTCCTTTGAGACTTTCATTACTGACTTGCTCCTTTTTTTTGTTCTTAGGTTTGGGCTTATGAGCTTTATTTGTTAGCCTGCCCTTGCAAGCTTGATGTACCGTGATACCATCTGATGATGAACAAGTGGGTTCGACCTATCTCGGGTCCATGGAATGCGGTGTCCTTAATACAGCATCACCAGTATCTCTCCTCATGTGCTTGGATAGATGTAAGTAATTCCTGCATAGAAAAATATTTCTTTCAATAAATGTTTATGTGTTACTAATACTTACCTGTGTAGGTTGACTTGGCCTGGTGGGTCATTCCCATTAATGAGCTGTCTCTCGCTTTTCACTCCATTCGGGGCTTGTCTTTTCATCGTCTACTATTGACTACTCCTAAGACATATTATTGGTTTCTAGGGGAAACAGTAGTTAGTTGGCACTTAGGTCCTAACGTGCGTCTTATCCCTTTATACCCTCTTAAGTTTATGCTATTTGGAAGGTACATCAATGACTTGGAATTCATGCAAGGGATGACCATTGGGGTCCCTAGAGCCACTTTGATAGAGGATGGTGATGAAGGCTATGCTCTCTAGGCTATGTCTCACCTGCTTCCTCGGGTTCCTTACACTTTTGGGCCTCTTCCTCCTTAGGTAAAATTCTTATGTTTTACCATCCTTTTCATGGTGTCTTCTTTACTTTGCATATTCTGATGCTATAACCTACTACTATCTCTGGGGGTGGTCCATCTTCATTGAGAAAGTGACCTAGGACCTCATATGACTCATCAAGTTCTCAATTCTATCCTCCTTTGACCCATATTTTGAGGCCATCAGCTAGTCTAACGTCTTTTCTTGACGAGGTGGTAAGGACACTAGCGGATGTACCCGAGTTGAGCTATATGCATTATGGCATCAACGGGGAACTCTTTTTGACCAAACATCGCATTGAGGAAACCTAGCCTATGACCTTTGAGCTTGAGGATACAACATTGGTAAGATTCTAGGTTCAGTCATTAGGACTTTCCCTTTGCATATGCCTGACATCTTGTCTTTCCTGATTAGGTGAAGAAGGCTCTAGTGGAAAAGACTGCATGGGTTATAGAGGCTTTTAAGAGGGCCATGATTGATGAGACTCGAGTGCTGGCAGTAAGTGTATTCCTATTGTGTATGTCATCTATGTACTTTACATGCTAATGTAAATGTACATTATATATGCTTATGTCTATCGTGTTATATGTATGACATGTCACATCTCACCTGTGTATGTATATATGTTATGACCTATGCTATATACATTGCGCTATGCTATGTTACATGTAAGTTATATGTGCTATGTTACATGTGTTATATGACATTGACCGTTCACCCTTTTGTAGAACGAGTTGTCCAGGCATGTGTCAGCTTTACGTGAAGCTCGGAGGAAGATCAAGGCCTACAACATGGCTGAGAGGCTAGTGATTTCTTGTGAGGATAAAGATATGAAGGAAGAGAATGATGGCTAGGCTTGAGGATAACCTTTTCCTTTTTTTTTATGATTGTGTAGGCATGATTGTGAGGCCCCTTTTCTTTTTGAAGATAGGATTTTCAATTTCCTATCTTAGTATTGTAGAACATGACACAATTTATCTTTCCCTTTTCTAAACACCTCTTAATTTCATAATTTTGTTTGATCTCAGCGTGCTTTATTTCTTCTGAATGAACATGAGGCTATTTGTCTGTTTTATGCCTAAAAGGAGGTGCTTTGGTCCATGCAAACTTGACAGGGTTCTTCTAGTCTGGACGGACTTTAGAGGGATTAGTTCGTGTAGATGTTGGATGATTGGCTATAGACTTAGTGTGAGGGCATTTTGAGCGTTTGCTTACTTAGTCCGTGCGGACTTTGACATCGTATATAGGTCAACATAGACCTCTTTATGTATTTTTGGATTCCTATTCCTAACTGGAAAAGTAGTGGAATGCTTATAAATACCCTTCCCTTGTTGATCATCTTATTCATTCATCATGTCTTCTTTTCGTCTGAAATTGCTTAGGGTTTTAGAATTGAAAGCTTCTTGGGTTTCTCCTATTCTCACCCCCTTTTTGGCTCTTAAATTTCTAAAGAAGGTTTGAGTTCTTCAAGGCTACTACACAACACTAGAATCATATTTTGCACATCTTCACCTTTGGTCAGCAAGAAGTATGCCCTACCTTAGAGGAGTTTACAGCTATCATGGAATACAAAATTACTCCTACTACCCCTCTAGCCTTACCCTCCTTTGATGATTGCTATCCTTTGGATATTGTCTTAGCTCTGGGCTTTTCTCCCATTTTGTGTCATAGACTTATACTAGGGGTAGGTCCAATTTCTTTGCTGGCGATTTTGGATCATGTTCATTGAATCTCTATAAACTCAATGGAATGGGCAAAATGTGTCTTGTTATGCTGGTTCGGAAGCTATCTGGGTGTTACTTCCCATGATGATAACTGTGACTTTAAGATTCTTCACATTCTCACTACGACATGCTCTGGTCATAACCCTTTTAGCATCTTTTTAGCTGATACTATTCGTAGTTTAGATGCGCTATCAAAGAAGGATAAGGACTTCATGACATGGAGCCCACTTCTCTTGTAGGTAATCTTATTAGCTTTGTTATGACCTTAACTTTTGCTAGTATGCCTGTAACGATTTTCATACTAGTGAGTGTACCTAATTTTTACTTAGGTGCCCCTTTATGGATTTTCCAACCTAACATCTCCCTTTTTTATTTTTTTAGATTTAGCTGTAAGAGAAATTAGAGCTAATTTTTTAACCACCTGAAAGGCTCTGGGCAAAGTATGGCTCCCATCACCATTGTGAAAGAAAGCTTGCCGTGAAGTGTGACTCCCTTAATCAGTGGCTCTCATGGCTTGACACAATCATCTTTGTGCACTAGAGATGTCCTTGGTGGAAGATTAGCCACTTCACCATATCTTGCCACGCAGGTTGTGTGCCTTTGATTAGATTAAGGCATGCTACTTTTTACAGCCCTTCACACATCTTGCGATAGTTTGGTTTGGTATAGAGGATACCTACTGAGCCTTTCGAGTTTTGCATCGATCTTCTGACTCGTCACTTTTTATGCTCCTTTCCTGACTTGTGGAAGAAATGCGCCATCCTGAGAGATGTGCCTGATTACACAATTAACACTATTAATACAAATAATTCCAACAACAAATGGATTTTGAGCAACGTTAAAGACAACAGATCATTATCACTCAAAAGGAGAGCTATAAACAATACTTCTACTTCTAAAAAGAGACAATGTGTATAGAATCTATTTACTTGTATGATCCTTTCTTGAATGGTAATTTGCATGTTAGTGATCAAAACTAAAGAATTCTTGCTATTGATTGCATTTAAAACTAAGCCAATTAATCTTAGTGAATGTATTTATTTCTATTGATAGCACTGTCATTACCAACTAGCCTCAAAAGTTTTTTTTGATTAGCTATTTTCTCTCTGATCCCCTGACTTTTGGATGAAGTGCCCTATAGGGTTTTCACCTCATCGGGGTGTCCCAACTTTTGCCTAAGCTACCCTATTTAGGTTTTCAGCTTAATGAACTCTTTTTATTTATTTATTTATTTTTATATATTATTATTTTTTTAGTAGAAGTACTTCTTCAACCTGTTTATATTGATTGGCTCTTAAAATTCATTGCCTTCCAAATCTAAGATCTTGATACCCCTATGCTTGAGTACTTTCTTAACTATGTAAGAACCTTCCCAATTAGGTTTGAACTTTCCCCTAGGGTCAGACAGTAATGGCCTAACTTGCTTGAGTACCAAATCATCTTCTTTCATGGATCTGTGCTTTACCTTCTTATTGTAGGCTCTTGCAATTCTTTTCTAGTACAGTTGCATGTGATAGAGTGCCTTGAGCCTTTTTTTGTCTATTAGTGCTAGTTGATCGTATCTGTTTCTGACCCATTTTGCTTTAGGTATGTTTACCTCTAGTACTACCCTTAAAGAGGGTATTTCTACCTCGATTGGTAGCACTACTTCCATGCCATACACTAGTGAATAACGCATGGCTGGGGTGGATGTCCTAACTATCATTTTGTACCCCCATAACGTGAATGGTAGGATGTCTGCCCAGTCTTTATAGGTGATAGTCATCTTCTGCAAGATTTTCTTGACATTTTTATTAGCAGCTTCAACCACTCCATTAGCTTGTGGTCTATACGGTGAAGACTTATGATGTCAAATTTTATACTTCTAAAAAAGTTGCCTAGTCTCTCTCTAAAACTGTACTCCGTTGTTTGAAATAATCTATTGTGACAAGCCATACCTATAAATAATGTTTCTTTCAATAAATTTCCCCATCTGTCTTGCCCCTAATTTATTGAAAGACTTGGCCTCTACCCACTTTATGATGTAATTTACTGCCACTACTATACACTTGTGTCCCTAGCTGCTGATGGCCTTATTTCTCCAATTATGTTGATTCCCTATGTTGAAAAAGGCCATAGGGATGACAGGCTAGTCAGATAATTAGGTGGCACATGACTCAAATTCCCATAAACCTGACACTTACAGCACCTTTTTAGGAAGTCACAATAATCCAACTCCATAGTTAACCAATAGTATCCTAGTTTCATGATTTTCTTTGCTAGGTTTCTACCATTCATGTGTGGGCCGCACACTCCGTCGTGCACTTTCTTGAGAATCCTTTGAGATTTTACCTCGTCTATGCACCTAAGTTGTATGCTATTTATCTACCTCAGGTATAGCATACCCTGAAACAAAATAAACTAAGTAGATAGCTTTTAGAATGCGTTCTTATCTTTTTCAGTTGTATTCTCAGAGTATTCCCCCTTTTCTAAGTAGATCTGTACATCATGATACCATGGTTATTGGGTGCGGTGTTGCTCGATGGTGGAGTTAACTATTCCAGTGTAGGTGGGGAACCTTCTCTTACTAAAATACATAGGCTAAGACAAATCTCTCTTGGTAAGGGTTGATACTGACATCAGGGTGGCTAGAGCATCTGTGACTTGGTTTTGTTCTCTAGGGATATGGTGAACAGTGCATTAATCAAATACATTGACTAGTTCTATGAGAATTCTAACGTACTTACCCAAGTTCTCATCTTTGACTTCCCATTCACTTTTAACTTGTCAAATTACTAGCATTGAGTCCCCATAGACATTAACCACTTTTGCCCCTAATTGATACAGGGTTTCTAGGCCATAAATGCATGCCTCGTATTCAACCATATTGTTGGTGGCTAAAAATTCTAATTTCCTTGCCAAGAAGATCTGCTCACCTTTTGGGCTGTTGATTAATGCTCTCGTGCCTACTCCCCTTTGGTTGAAGACTCCGTCGAAGGATATTTTCCATCCTTCTTGATATATTACCCCCAGGTGTTCATCTAAAAATTCATATTCCTCCTATTTTTCTTCGATCGGGTGAAGGGCTAGGAATTCAGCTATAGCTCATCCCTTAATGGTTTTTTTAGTAGTATAAGAGACATCAAATTCTTGAAGGAGCAATATCCACTATCCCATCTTACCTACCAAGGATGGAGCAGATTGTAAGTATCGAAGTGGGTCATATCTTGCTACTACTTCCACCTTATAGGATTGAAAATAGTGACACAATTTTTTTGATGCCCAAATCATCCCCAAACATATCTTTTCGACTTTTTTGTACTTTTGCTTATAAGGGAGTAGCTTCTTGCTTAGGTAATAAACTATGTTTTCTATCCCTACTTCATCGGCTTGTGCTATTAATGCTCCTATTGATGAACTTTCCACTGTAAGATACAAGATTAAAAGCTTGCCTAGTTTTGGCAGTCTTAAAATTGGAGGATTAAATAGGTATCCTTTAATGAACTAAAAGGCTTTCTCACAATCGTTATTCCATTCTTTGGGTTGACCTTTGTGCAACAGGTTAAATATGGGTTTGCACGCCATCATGAGTTTGGATATGAACCTGTTGATGTATTAAATCTTGCCTAAAAACCCCCCTCACTTTTTTCTCAGATTATGGCATAGGCATATCTAAAATAGCTTTTACCTTGTCTAGGTCAAATTTAATCCCTTTCTTACTTACTATGAATCCCAGCAACTTCCCTTATATGACTCTAAAGATGCACTTCTTTGGGTTAAGCCTCATGTTGAAGTGGTTTAGCCTTTGGAAGAATTTCTCCAATGCTTCAAAATACCCTTCTTGTCCTATGGATTTCACCATCATGTCATCTATGTACACCTTAACTTCCTTGTGCATCATCTCATGAAATAGCTTAGTGGCCATCTGCTGATACGTTGACCCAGCATTCTTCAGTCCGAATGGCATAACTTTGTAACAATAGGTACCCTATTTTGTTATGAAGGTCATCTTATACTTGTCAATTACCTTTATTAGAATCTAATTGTTTTCGAAAAACCCATCAACGAATGAGTACATGGTGGCCATAGCTGTACAATAGACTAGCATGTCTATATATGAAAGGGGAAAGTCATGCTTTGGACATGTCTTGTTCAGGTCTCGGTCATCCACGCACATCCTGACCCTACCGTCCTTCTTGGGTATAGGTATTATATTGGTAAGCCATGTGGGGAATACTATCTCTTTAATGAACTTTACCTCGAGCAGTTTAACCACTTCTTCTTTCACTTTCTCCGCCCATTCAAGTCTCATCCTTCTAAGCTTTTATCATACTAGGGCAATATGGTTATGCATTGGTATGGCATGCTCAATGATTTCTCTATCAATACTTGGCATGTCATCATAATTCCAAGCAAAAATCCTTTCATATTTTCTCAGTAATCTGTCAAATTTTTCTCTTTCTTCGACAGTAGTATCATGGGCAATTAATACATTCTTTGGTCTTTCATTATTTCTAAGATTAAAAGGATTAGTTTTAATACAATTGATGTAAAAAATGCTCATGTAATGATCATATGGATGCATATTACCATCAAGAGTAAGGTCACACAAATAAGCAAACTCACTATTCATTTTATTAGAAAGATAATTATTTGCCTTAAAGAGGTCATAAAGATACAATTCATCAGAAAATAAATTAGCATCTTCTAATTCAGGCATGTCCTCAGAAATGGCAGAGTAAACTTCTTCATCCATTGGTAGTTTTGCAAAAACTTCTTTTATCTATTGCACTTGAGTGAGATGTCCTATCTCTTAATCTACCACACCAATGAATATTTCAAACCTCGACTTGTAGCATCCTTCTAGTATGGTAGGTTCTAGAGTTCCATCATATTTAGTGCCCTTTTGCTTAATAAAGTAATCTTGGAGTGAATTGCCTTTCTTCGGCCTACTGTCTTCACTTGGATCATAACCTAGACCTTTGGTGTCCTTCTGGGTTTATGGGTAAAACGGCTTAGTAATACCTTGCAAATTCTTCCCTAGACTAGCTTCTGGAAAGAAATCCATTCGCTTCATCATTTTAGACACAACTGGATCCTTGTAATGTTCATAAATTCCCACAACATGAAACCCATTGAAAAGCTGATTGGCAATAGCCAAAGTGGAGACAGCATGATAAGTTTCAACCTTTATAGTAACAATGTTACATTCATATGGGAATTTAATCATCTGATGGAAGGTAGAGGGAACTCCCCCTAATTTGTAGAACTAGGGTCTTTCTAATAGGACTAAGAATATGGCTAGTATATCAATCACTGTGAATTCGACTTCATCCATGATTGGTCCAACTTGAACCTTGAGCACGAAGGACCCTTCTACTTGTCTCCTAGTGTCATCATAAGCTTTTACAGTAATGTTAGAAGGCAACAAATCTTCTTTCTTGATCCCTAAACTAGCTAGAATCTTTATAGGACAAACACAAAGGGAAGAACCATCATCCACTATGGCACATCCCGTCCTCTACCCATTTATCTTGGTTTTAATAAAAAGAGGCTGATTATGTTCCCTTCCTTCTAGAGGTAGATTTGTATCCAAAAATGTGATAAGGCCTGTGTTGCTTGTTTTTATTACTTCCACCAATTCATCTATTGTGGTGGTTGTAGAGACCACAACCTGACCTAAGGCTTTGAGCACTTTCTACCTATAGTCCTTGGAGGACATTAACAAATCCCAAATACTGATGTTAGCTTGAGTTTTCTTTAGTTGCCTCAACACCTCATCATGTTTATCTATTCTAAGTTCGGGTTCTTTTTTTTATAGGATCCGACCATTCTTCTCTACTCTCTCTACCATTTCTCCCTCGACCCATATTTGCTCTCTTTTACCCTCTTTGAAATCCTCATCAGAGGATTCATCCCAGAAACTCTTGCTCTCTCTGGCCTCATGGTCACTCTCACTATCCCAAAAGCTAATCATTAGGATAAATTCACTCACCCTCACTCCTACGGCTATGTCTAGGTCGAACACATAAATTTCCCTCAAGACATACTCTTCAAGTAATCCAGACTTAAGGAAGCATGAAGTGTGGTGTTTTGGCAATAGGTTTGATGAGGTTTCTAGATCAGGGATCTATTTCGAATCTATGAGGTCCTGAATAGCCTTTTTAAGGACCTTGCAGTTGTTTGTAAGGTGTCCTATTCTCTGATGATAAGCATAGTACTAGTCAAGCCTATGATTCGAAGGAAGTGTTCCAGTTAATGGCTGATGAGGTAGTGGTTGCAATTTCCCATCTTTAGTGAGCTTTTTAGACACCACGAGAAAGACTTACCCATGTTTGAGTACCTTCAACCCTAAACTGCATGTACTTCGGCTGTTTTAGTGGCATTACTAGTATTGCCACTTGTAAACGTAAGGTTGTTGTTGGACCTCTTGTAACTCTT
>CANXYI011207172.1:0-12593 GCA_948208565.1 Hura crepitans
TTATGCCTAATCAAATCTCTTCAGATTTAGCACTATGTTTAATCTGGTCTCCTTAAATTTAGCTCCATGCTCAATCCAATCTCCTCAGATTTAGCTCTATGCCTAATCCAATCTTATCAAATTTTGCTCCATCCCAAATCTAATTTTCTCAGATTTACCCTAATAAGCAAATCCAATCCGTCCAGATTCAACCTAACAAGTAAATCCAGCCCTTTAGGATTTAGCCTAACAAGTAAATCTAACCCTTTTAGATTTAGCCTAACATGCAAATCTAGTTTTCACCCAGTCAAACCTTATCGATGAAATAACTTTAGGCACGATCAAAATCACTTTCACCTAATCAACCCTCATCGATCAAACAACCTTAAGCATGATTAAAATTTCTTCCACCCAGTTAAACCTTGTCAGTGAAACAACCTTAGGCGTGATCAAAGTTTCTTCCACCTAGTCAAACCTTATTGATCAAATAACCTTAGGTGTAATTAAAATTATTTAATATCAATGCCAAGTCGTGAAGACATGCAATAATTTAGATTGTGAATATATGAGATAACAAGTTGTATTATGCAGACATGAGATATTAAGTTGGATCATGAAGAGGCAAAATAACAAAACTTCAAAGCAAAGGCATGTTTAGATTTAGTTAGATTTTCACTTCACCTGAGGATGAGCAGGCACCTGTATTCGGTGTAGTTTATCTTCACAATGTTAATTCTTTTTCAAAGTGAAGATGCAATTCATGTCTAGCAAGTTTTTGCAATGATTCGGATGCAGGTATCCATATTCGATGTAGCTTCATGCTAGGTAAGCATACCTGCAGATAAATATCTTAAACTTAGGTACTTTGCTATGCACTATTTTAATTTTTGCATTTCTACAGCACACACCAAAGTAGGGGCAATTGTAGATGCCTTACTTTTGGGCCTATGATGATAACCTGAGATAGGCTCAAGCAACAAGGCAAGATACCTAGAATCCTAGTCCATACAAACTAACCTGGTGTAAAACTACCTGAACTTGAGCCATAAGGTCCATACCCATTAACCAAGATCCAGACTAGAATAGTAAGCCCATGGCCAAAAGTCTATTCGGACAAGGCAAAGCCTATGTTAACATAGACTTTAAATAGATTGAGCCCAAAGCCTAAGGTTCACATGGACAAGCTAAAGCCCACGTCCACTTGGACTACAATAGACTCAACCTAAAACTAGGCCTAAGGCCTATAGACCACTAGGGTAAACTTGAGAGCTTTGTTTCATAAGGACTTAAAACCCAAGTCCATATAAACTTGTCAATGAAAAGCTTTAAGCAGTGTGAACTTCCTATTTGAACTCTACCTCCTAATCTTATAATGACTCTACCTCTTCTGGATGACAGAGCTACCTATCAAAGCCCATAACTCCCTTCTCAAGAGAGAAAGGAGAAGGACCAGAAAGAGCTAAGAAGAAGGAGGCAATCAGTAGGCTCTTAACCCACTATTCTAAGAGTTGAGGAGAGGACTCCAAAGCAAGATTGATCTACTAAACCTTTCAACCCACACTAAAAACACAATTCTTTCTAAAACCTTATATCTTGTGTTATTACTTATGAGCTCATTCATAAGGTAAGATCTAAGGCCTCCTACTATATATATAATATGCATTTATACTATTTATATAGATCCATAATCTCCCATAATTGGTCATAAGTGAGGTGATTCTAGGGAATCCCCACATTAATCATAGGAGTAGGTCATTGTTTTGAACTGTTTATTTTGTATCATTAACCATTTACATGTTGTGATCATTCTATTATTTTAACTTTAAATACATAGACTTATCTTGAGGCATGTTTATGTCTGCATAGACTAAATATATTGATATATGTGTAACCTAACATCCGTGCAGACTATTGTTCAATATTGTTTTAATTGTTTTTTTTACATATTATGCATTGTATTTGCCATGTTATTATATTTATATGATGTTATACCACATGATTATTGCATGAACATCATTGGTATGGTAAAATTGACATATGGTCTATGTGGACTCCATTTCATAAGGAATATAGTCTATATGGATGAGCATGCTTTATGTGTACTCATTCTATTTTATGGTTTGTACAGATTCCCTTTCATGAGAACCATAGTCTGTATGGATGATCTTGCTTTATATATATTTGCTCTATCATGTAGTCTATATAGACTCCCTTTTACAAGGGATATAGTCTATACAGATAATCACACTTCATGTGTATTCATGTTATTTTGCAGTTTTGATAAACTCCCTCTCACGAGGACCGCAGTCGATATATATA
The DNA here is from genome assembly GCA_948208565.1 of Hura crepitans. NCBI lineage: Eukaryota > Viridiplantae > Streptophyta > Magnoliopsida > Malpighiales > Euphorbiaceae > Hura > Hura crepitans. The sequence continues at coordinate 2,299 of CANXYI011207172.1, forward strand.
TGTGTTTGCAATCCCAGTCCTTGTAAATACATGTGTTAGTTTGTATGTTCTTTATGATTAATAAATCTATAGTTTTCCCAGTGATAATTCTCTCTGAGCATGCATCATGATTCATTCATTATTTATGTTATATAAGTTGTGGTGAGCCTATCCTTTCTTTGGGTCTTTACAGACCATTATTTGGTATTACTAAGCTTTTCTTTGAGTTGTGAACAAGTGACTATTCTGGCTGAATAGGAGGTCTGGATGGACTTAAAGCCATTCTTATATGTAGAAGTTTACACGAATGTATATTGGATCATTATTGAGTCTACACGGACTTGATGATGTAGAGATGGAACCAAACATCTTATCTTTTATTTGTTTATTTGGTTTTGTACCCTTTTAATGCTCTTGATTATTTTGGGTTGTAATAGGCAGATTAATAATATGTTTTACATGCCAAATGCCTAACCTCATATCAAATGGTTTTCTGCCTAATTAATTGGTGTTTTCTTAAACAAAATGGTTTTAAGTTTTCTTTAATAATGAAAAATGTATTTCAACAAAGGCCAATTTCCTAGAGATAGGAGTTAGGAAATTACCACCAATTTCTACAAAATTATGAGTAGTTGTCAAGTTAAACCACAACTAACAAATGACTTAATTTCTGGATTTTAATACATAATGATGCTTGTTGTATATTTTAATACTACAACTTATTTCCTCAAAGTGAAAAGGTGACATAAATGCTTTAATTAAATGCTTGCTTGTATGATACGAGATTGATTAACGTTAGAATATAAAGGAAGGTATATTATAAGGGCATTAATAACATCTGATTCTAAACCCTTTCTAGGTAAAAGATCAGTGGTCCTAGTATAGAGCCAGGTGGCAACTCCAAACACAAATCGCTCTTGTCCCTAGTCAAATACAATAAATCTATAGCAATTAATCTCATTAATTTAATTAATCAAATTAATTCCATATTTAAATATCTTTTTCAATTTAGAAACCATTTCTAAAATGGAAAAATTTTCAATTCAATTGAAAACTGTTTTTGGGATTCTCGGGTTACATATGCTTAGAAATGTTGATTTATTGTCCAATCAATAATTAATTTACAAATTTAATTATTTAATCCAATTAATTAATTGATTAAGTTTGCATCAATTCTAACAACAAAATCCAATAAAATCTTAGAAATATTTAATTTAAAATTTTGAATTGTACTAATGCCAAAAATCCAATTTCTAGCATTTACTAATAAACCAATTTGCATGATTTTATAAAATAATTGTTCTAAATGATTTTGGACCAATTGCAGCAAGCATGAACATATAAAATTATATATAATGACCAATAAAATTAATCCAAATTAATCAACTCGAAATTAATTTATTGATCACTATTGATAATGAATACAATATATGTTTATATGATTATTATAAAACTATGATCTAATTCATATGCAATTAGTTTTGGGCATTTAAAATATTTAAATTAACTTTATAATTATCTAATAAATATGACCAAAATAGGTCTGAAATTAAAAAGAAGAAAAATCAAAATTTGACACTATTAATAAAACCTTAATCAGCTTTATATGAGTTGTCAACAACCCAAATTATTTTCAAATAATTCTTTTAAGTATCAAATAAAATTCAATTTTATTGATTAACTATAAAATTAATTTTCAACCCCTAAAGAACTTTTGAAAAATAATTTGGGGCTATAAAATTAAAAGAAATCATTCGAAAAATTTTGCCTTAATTTAGCTATTTTTTGCAGTAAAAAAAAGCTTAAAAATTGTGTTCAATGATTTTTTTTTTAAAAACCAAATAAAATCTAATTTTATTAGACAGCTCCAAAATTAAATTTCTATCTCTTAGGAACCTAGAAAAATAATTTAGGGCTAAAAACATTGAAAAATTGGGCTAAACATATATTTTCAAAACTAGTTAATAGATATTGTTAAAACCCAAGTTTACTTTTCAATTAATTATTTTAATTATCAAAAAAATAAAATTTTATTAATCAGTTGTAAACTCAAACTTTAGGGGTTTAAGGACTTAAAAATAAAATTTAGGGCTAAAAATATTTAAATAACTAATCGAACCAAACAACAACATTTTAGTCGACTAGCACAATAAATTTTCACAATTTTAGTTCATTCAAGCATATAAAATCCCAAAAATTCACAAAGCTAGAAAAAAATTATTTCCAATCAGCTTTAATCTATATATAACCATTATAAAAGGAATAAAATTGAGAAAGCACACAAAAAACACAAACCAAAATTTCAAAGCTTAATCGCAGGATACCAACAAACTGTGATAGTTTTCAACTTTTTGATAGAACCTGACTCTAATACAATTGTTGGTTTCCATGGACTCATGCAAAGTGGAAATAAAACACCCATAAAATCCCAACAAAGGTTGGAATATCAAAAAATTGAAAACAAAAAGTTATTTTAAAAGAAATCACAAAATAAGAATTTACTGTAAATTCTCTTCGTGATTCCTCTATGTAGCTTTCCTTTTCTTTTGCTCTTCTCACCTAGTTGTCATAAAACATAGTGATCCTCAATAGGGAACACGTCCAAATTAAGCCATACAAAAAGTTCTTAGAAGAGAGTAACTTAAAAATCCAGGTGCTAGTAGGATTTTTCAAGCAGATGAAGGAAGAAGAAGAAATTCATGTGTTTTCAATTGTTTTATGTGGCAATTTCTGCAAAAAAAAAAAATTGCATATGGTGGCTATAGCTATAAGGGTTATTTATAATTTAAATAAACCCTCTTTAGATTGAATTTTCACACTCAAAATTAGTCCTAAGTCAGACCAGATTGGACCTGTACATTGGGCCCTATTAAATCCTATGTGTATAGGCCTTTTAATAAGTTTATGTGCATTCTTCTTTAGTCCCACTTAATCCCATATGCCACTTCTAGGCCCCATTTTGGATTAATAATTACTCTAATTTATGGCGTTTTAAATATTTTAAAAGCCCATAAAAATTTAGATGAGAGAACAATTAGAATTTGGACTTAATAATGCCTTGATTTCTGGACTACACATCAGCAAGTGGGCCTCTAAGCCCATTTGCTTATTTCTTCTTCTTAATTCATCTTCCAATCATATCCGATATCATTAGAACATTCAATCTCATTGAATCTTCCTCAAACTTCTTATGACACCCCTTACTTGATCCGGACGTCGACTAGTCACCGAACTTGACTAAGGAATGCACATATAACATGTTATCTAAAGCTCATTACAAGACATCTTAGTATTAAAATCTATTATGTTGTTATTCATAAAATGTTTCATTTACAAAAATACAGTTTAGCAAAAACTTTTTGAAAATAAGTTACAATTCAAATTTGAGAATCTGCATGCTAAAAATTCGGCAACATAATGGCTGTACTAGGGCACTCTCCAAAATTTGAATAGTAACTTACACTGTGAAAACACTTTTATATTTTTGTCTATCACAAACACATAGCTGTGATTCGCTAATCACCCTAGTAGGTCACATTTCAAAAATTCCTTCCACACAATAGGAAGAGATATCATACAAGTCAAAACCATTACAAACAATTTTGTATTTGAAACATACATGCAAAACATCAAAATACATTTATGTGACAATTTTAGGCCTATTTCCCAGAAGAACATGTCAAGAGTGCCTTTACCATTATTACATCACATAATTTACATAATATAAACAATACTAAAAGAAGAGTTTTCTTCTAATATTCTTGCTATCCTAAGACTTCTTCTTATCTGCCTTTTGTACCTATACATCATGAACACATGATATGCTAAGCAAAAGCTTATTGGTGTAATCAAAGTAATTAAGGTATAATACTATTCCACATATATATGTTGTCATGCATACTTGATATGTATAATCAAATAATCTCATGCTATCTATAAACTAGTGTCGATATACTTGTATAATCATACCAGTATGTATAAGTATACATTTCACCATACACCATCATATCATAGTATGTGTAGTGAGTATAGCTAAGTTATGAATTTATCTTAACATTATTCTTTTAATTATGCCCATATCTAAGAAAACATCAAACTCTACTAGATAATGGGAATTCATTGGACCACTAAGGTTATTAGGACTATATAAGCCAAGACACTTCAGACCCGAAGGTCAGCTCCCTAGACCTATAGGCTTACTCATCAAACCAGAAGGTCAATAAATCCATAGACTTGTAAGTCTACTTATCAAATTTGTAGATTAACTTAGTATACCAATAGGTCTACTCATTCACGCTTGAAAGTCACGTAAAGGCACCGAAGTACCACTCGCAGCTACTAAAACCCCTAGTTAACCTATCAACCTATCCAATCTAAGTTGTTGACTTGTATGGGCTACTAACTATTTCTTTTTAGTTTCATTATCATAAGTAGTTTTAAAAAGTCTTTTATAAGTGTTTAGCCAACTAATGACCAAATAGGGAAACATGTTATCTTTATATTACAAACTCATGTCATGTGTCATTTCACACTATACATATATGCACAATCATATATTACATAATGTTTATCACATGAGTTCTCCCTTTTTAACCTTTAGAACTCATCATGATCACATATTCATCAAATATGTCACTCAAGCAAACTCATTATAGTGGTGTTACGATGTATTAAAGACTCATTTATATATCACCAATGATAACATGTGACATAGCACATTACATTCATTCTTATCATCTGACATGCATTCAAGTAAATGTCATTTCACACTCAAACATTTCATTTCATTGTAACATCCTATATTATCTTGAAATCACGTATTATCATGTTGTTCACCATTCATGCATATAACACATACACATATTAAACTCACATTTTACTTATTTAAACACTATCATTATAACCTTAAATAGATAAAAATCATCAATGTACAATAATACAAAAGTAAACATAATCATATCGCACACACCAATAAAGTGACATATACTTTAACACTAGGTTTTTTTAACAAAACTTGATAATTGCTTTGATTACACTTATAAACAAGTCACATGATACTCGAGAAGCTTGTGTCACACTTTTTTCTTACCCTTGTCCTTTCGTTTCTCACTTGAATCTACATATACACACCATAATTATTCAAAAATCTATATAAAAATAATATAAGTCGAAATTGAATTTTGACTTTTTGCAGCAGACTTTTTGACACTTGAAGATAACTATAAAAATATCAAAAGTCAAAAAAACTTACCAAAAACCAACTTGACACTATTCACTCAAGTATTAAAACTTTTAAAACTCTCAATTTTCTCAATTCTCGTGTTAAAGCAGGCATCATGGGATTATGGAGGCTCAAATTTTTAGTTTAATAAAATAAAATTAGGTTTAATTTGAATAAATCAAAAAGAAAAATGAGGGAGAAGGACTAGCCATAGTGACAACCAAAAGGAAGAAGAAAAAAGAAAAGAAAAAATAAAAAATGTTGACTTTTTGGCTTATTTATACTTTATTGAAAAATAAAGCATTTTCCCCCCAAAAATCCATAAAGATTTATTCATAAGCCTAAAAATTATGCAACTAAATTCAAAAATTCGTACTCATCATGCTCTATATATCTTAAAAAATTAGCTCAAAAATTGAGAAAAATTGATTAAAATCGCAACTTTTAATATTACGTAATTCCTGAAAAAATAATTCCCGAGCTTAGAAAATTTTGATTCTAGTTCCATTAGACTAGTTAAAATTTTTGAGTATCAGGTTATACTAATCCTAGGTCCATTTGAGTAAAAACAAAATATTTTTCCATTCAACTTTAACTAAGGCATTATTTATGGGACATTGCCGTGAAAACTTTGACCTTAATTTTAAGCATCTTAAGGACTTCATTATTGCTACAAAATAAGCCTAAAATTATATTATAATTTGTACTTCCATTATTAGTGTCAGTACCTCTCTAGATCACTACATACAACTTAATAAGTATTAATTATAAATTTAGGATTTTGGGGCATTACATTGCTTCCCCTCTTAAAAGAAATGTTATCCTTGACATTACTTGATCCAAATAGCTGAGGAAACTATTATCTCATATGGTCTTCTCTTTCCCATGTAGCTTTCTGAATGCCATGATTCTTTCATAAGACCTTTACTAATGGCACAATCTTATTTCTCAACTTTTTCACCTTTGGTGCTAGGATACTCACTGGTTCCTTTTCATATGTCAAATCCTGTTGCACATCAATTTCCTCGACTGATAGAACATGAGAAGGATCTAATCTATATCTCTTTAACATAGACACATGAAAAACATCATGTATCTACTGTAATTCTAGAGGCAAAGCTAGTCTTTAGGCTACTAGCCCACACATTTAATTACTTCGTATGGACCACTAAATCTTGAACTCAACTTTCCTTTCTTTCCAAATCTCAAAATTTTCTTTCATGGTGAAACCTTTAGGAAAACTCTATCCCCAACTTTATATTGGATATCCCTTCTCCTCAAACTTGTATATGACTTTTGCTTATTTGAAGTTGCTTTCAAACTATTCTTGACAATCTTCATTTTTTCCTTTTCATTTTGGATCAGATCTGGCCCTATCAGCTTGGTCTCACTTAATTCATTCCAGCAAAGAGGTGTGCTGCATTTTCCCCCATATAGTGCTTTATAAGGAGCCATTCCCAGACTTGTCTATATCTATTGTTGTAAGCAAATTCTACCAATGACAGATATCGATCCTAGCTTTCCTTAAACTCCACAAAATATCTTTTAGCACTTGAATGACTCTCTTTAACTGTCCATTAGTTTATGGATGAAATGTTGTGCTGAAAGTACCTAAGGCATTATGAAGTCTCTTTCAAAACCTCAATGTAAACCTAGGGTCTTGATCTGATATAATAGATGATAGCACTCTATGAAATCACACAATCCCATCGATATATAGCTCTGCATGCTTATCCAATGAATAATCCATCCTAATTGGTATAAAGTATGCATAGTTAGTCAGCCAATCTATTATCACCCACATTGCATCACATCTCCTCCTCATAATGAGATATGTAGAATGGAAGTGGGATAAGGTCACCATGGATTTTGTTGGTTTACCCATGATGAGGAGGAGATATAATGTAGTGTGGGTATAAAGTGTTCAGAGTTAGTCAGCTCTGTAATCTAAATGGAACCTAGTGCTTTGCCTTTACCTATTGACAAGTAAGGTATCTTGTCACATGCTTAGACACATCTCGCTTCATGCCTAGCAACCAATAAGAAGTCTTTAAATCTTGATACATCTTATTGCTACCAAGATGCATAACATATAATGGATTATGAGCTTTTTGCAAAATTTGTTTCTTTAATTCTTCCATGTTTGACACATATATCTTGTTATGATAGTACAAACAACCATCATTCTTGATCTCATACTTAAAAGTCTTCCCCTCTTAGATTAAACTTATCACACTTATAAGCTGATGGTTATCCTTCTGAGTGTCTTTCACTTGTTAAAGTAAGCTAGGCCTCACTTGTAACTCAACTAAAAGAATACCATCATCAAAGAGATTTAATTTGACATTTATAGCCCTTATAGCTGATATGAACTTTTTACTAAGAGCATTAGCTTTTCTTATATGATAATCAATCAGGCAATCATAATCTTTGATTAATTCCATCCAGCATCTCTGTCTTAATTCAGCTTCTTTTGTGTAGGAAGATACTTTAGACTCTTATGATTCATATACACATAACACTTCTCTCCAAGAGATAGTGTATCCATATCTTCAATGCAAACACTATAGCTACCTACTCTAAATCATACATCGAATAGTTCTTCTCATGTGGCTTAAGCTATCTAGATACATATGCCACAACCTTACCCTTTTGCATAAGTATATAGCCCAGTCTATAATGAGATGCATCACTATCAATCTTGAAATCTTTCTAAGATATTGGTTGTACAAGAATTGAAGCTTCTATCAATAAACTCTTCAACTTGTCAAAGCTTGCTTGGCACTTGTCATCCCATATGAAGTTAACATTCTTTCTCAATAAATGTTTCATGGGTCCTGTAATAATAGAAAACCTATTAACAAAATGTCTATAATATCCAGCCAAACCTAGGAAACTCTTGATCTTTGTGGTGTTTCTAGGTGGCTTCTACTCCATCCCTATTGCGATCTTGCTTGGATAAACTCTAATGCCTTCAGTAGGTGCTATATGTCCTAATAAAAAACACTTAACTCAACTAGAATTCACACTTACTAAACTTGACATAGAGCTTCTCATCTCATAAAATCTGAAGAACTATCCTTGGATGTTGTTCATGCTCCTTTCTATTCTTAGAATAAAATAGGCTATCATATATGAAAAACACCATGAACTAATCAAGATATGGTCTAAAGACCTTATTCATGAGGTCCATAAAAGCTATAAGAGCATTGGTAAGCCTAAATGGCATTACCAAAAATGCATAATGGCCATATCTGGTTTTGAAAGCAGTCTTAGCTACATCTACCTTTTTTACTCTCAATTAATGATAACCTGACCTCAGATTAATCTTTGAGAACACTCCTACTCCTTTGAGCTAATCAGACAAATCCTCTATATGAGGTAGATGATATTTGTTCTTTATGGTTACCTTGTTAAGCTACCTATAATCAATATATAGGCTTAAAGAACAATCTTTCTTCTTAACAAACAAAATCGGTGCTCCCCATAGTGATACACTCGGTCATATGAAACCCTATTTTAGGTTTATGAACTCCTGTCTTCTATCATCCACGTAATTTTTAAGAATGTATTTCTTATAAAATTGTAACAAAAAGAAATTCCATGTCTTATATGCCTTTGCCATATGTTCGATCAGGGCATCCCACCATAGAAAAGCATCTTCTTGTATAAGAGAAGTTGCACAAAGAACTTTCTCCTCTGGTGTACATCTTATATGCTTCATAATCCTCTTATTTCTATCTAACCAATACTTAGCCTTCTCAACACTAGCTATTTTCTCACCCCTAAAGTCCTCAGCTCCCATCTTTTTAATCCTCTCAAGATATGTTTTATGGAGAGTTGGAGGCACTGGTGGTAGTAGAGGAGGTACTGGTGGTATTGGTATTGGTGGAGGTGGAAGAGGAGGCAATAGTGGATCTATTGCTGTTGTTGCCTATCTAAACATGTCTATCATCTTCCTTAAAACTCTAGTGGAACTCATATTGATGAAGATAACTGCCTAGCACCACTTTGAGACATAGACTTATTCCTGGTAGCATCTCTACCCTCTATTCATGGAGCATAGCTCTTCACTTTTTCCTCATCTCGAGGTGCAAAAGCACTCATCCTTATCTATAGGTAAAAAGAACAGATTATAAGTCTCGATATCATGAAAATTATGTGATATATAAACCAACCTAAGGCATTCATGCATTATTCTTTTACAGTTAGGATTCCCTAAACTGCTGCTTTGATACCACCTTATGTGACACCTCCTACCCGATCCAGACAATGACCGGTCATCGAACCTGACTAATGAATGCACATATAACATGTTATCTAAAGCTCCTTACATGACATCTTAATATTAAGCTTTATTATATTATTATTAATAAAATGTTTCATTTACAAAAATACAGTGTAACAAAAACTTTTCTAAATTAAGTTACAATTCAAATTTGAGAATCTACATGCCAAAAATTTGATAGCATAATAGCTGTACTGAGGCACTCTCCCAAATTTAAATAGTAACATGCACTATAAAAACACTTCTATATCATTATCCATCACAAACAGACTACTGTGTTCCTCTAATCATCCCAGTAGATCATATTTCAAGATTCCCTTCAACAAAATAGGAAGAGATATCATACAAGTCAAAACCATTATAAAAAATTTTGTATTTGAAACATACGTTTAAAACATCAAAATACATTTACATTAAAATTTTAGGCCCATTTCCCAAAAAAAATGTCAAGAGTGCCTTCAACATTATTACATCACATAATTTACATAATATAAACAATACCAAAAGAAGAGTTCTTCTGATATCCTTGTTGTCTCGAGACTTTCGCTTATCTGTCTTTTGTACCTACGTATCATGAACACATGATCGCTAAGCAAAAGCTTAGTGGTGTAATCAAAGCAATTAAGTTATAATACTATTGCACACGTATATGTTGTCATGCATATAAGATATACATAATCATACAAGTATGCATAAGCATACATTTCACCATACACCATCATATCATAGTATGTATAGTGAGTATAGCTAAGTTACGAATTTATCTCAACATTATTCTTTTAATTATGTCCATATCTAAGAAAACAT
>CANXYI011207410.1:0-12309 GCA_948208565.1 Hura crepitans
ATGTGTATAATGTGTGTGCATGCTTTATGATGGCCGAATGCCATCTTGCACATTTTAGGGGTTATTACTATGAATATAGCCACTTAATGCATGTTTATTGCTAAAATATCGATATTATGTGAAAAATGGCAGATAATGAGGTATGTGATTATTGTGCATAACTTTGATGCACTGACACATTAATGCATGTTGATGATGAAAGTAAGGGTAAAATGCATGTTTATGATTGCCGGATGAGTTTTTCTAATTGTACATGCTACATTTTAGTTAACACATGTTACTTAGCATGAATGTTTAGGCCTCGTTGAGTTATGAAATGGCCATTGAGATATGTGTATGCATGAGATGACAATAATTATGTTATGCATTAAAAAGGTTAAAATTGAGATAACCTACTAGTTTAATGATGCCTATACAGTTGACAACCTAGTATGGATAGGTTGACTGGTCAACTAGGATTAGTAGCTGTAATATTTACCTTCAAGTAGTAGGCCTATAGGTTAGATGTATTTTTGTGTCTACGAGCACCAAGCTTTCGAGCCACTGTTTAGCACTACATATGTGCAAGCCTTCAGGTTTATGCATTTTGTATCTAAGGATACTAGTTCCTTCGAGTACACTATTTAAGCACCTTTGGGTAGCTTGTTATTTGATATCCTGCCTTGGATAGTTGTCTTTTTAGTATAGGCATAAATTAAACAAAATAATTATAATAAAAAGTACAAATGTGGTTTTTGCTTGATTAAGCATAAAATAATGTTAGGTGCATTTTTTTAAATGATGTATCATACGTGACATTGATGTTTTTGGTATAATGTCAGGTTAAACCCATTTATTTGATGTATGTGGTATAATGAGAAGTTTTATATTGTAATATTGACGAGATGATGCATATAAGGTTTTGGAACCCAAATATGCAAAAATGATGCATATGTATGGTAATGGATCATAATACATATTTTTATGCTCGTTGCCACGTAATATGAAGTATGTGAATATTTATAACCAATATATGAATACTTCATGCATAATGGTTAGTTTTAATTATGTTAATACCAATTCAGTTGTGATTATGGATACAATATAGTTTTCGAGTTATTAAAGACAAGTATATGCCATATTGCATAATTATGTTGTGATCATAATATGTGCTTATGTATGGTTTGATATATCTCACTTGACATATATTGCATAAATATATGCTTAAATTATTATTCCTAGTTAAAGTGATTACACCACTAGGCGAAAGCTTAGTGCATTGCCTATTTGCGATGCGTAGGTAACAGAGCTGTAGATTAGAGCCAAAGCTTTTACACCATAAAAGACTTTTAAAGATAGCCCCTATATGGGTATTTTTGATAATTTTGTAATAGTCTAATGACGTAAATGTAATATTAGTAGTGTGTTTTTATGATTTCGGAGGGATTGGGCCTAATCTATTAATTTGGTTATTTTTGTAACTAAAGCTGTAATATTGTAAAAGCTTTATTTTTCTCACATGAATTGTGTGATAAATTATGATATTGCATGTGAGAATGTTGCTTGAGTTGAGTCTGAGGCTCTGTATTTTTTGATGAAGTTTAGAGGGTCAAGAGGACCCATTTGATGTAGAGATATGTTGTATGCTTTTATAAAAATGTTTTTAATAGGTTTACTATTAGGGAAAGTGTCTCGGTACAGCCATTATGCTGCTAAATTTTTGACATGTAATCCATTAGTTGCCTCATAATGCATGCCAAATGCTTTTCAATGTATTTACAACTCTATAGGTTAAGAAATTGGTTTATTAAATAAATTAACAAAAAGTTTTAAATAATTTAGGTTTTAATGGGTAGCAGAATTGGATATCAATATGTGGTGGTGCTCCCTACTCGAGTCTAGTTTACGGACCAGGTGGAGGGTGCTACAAGTGTAGTCATTTCCTTAGTGCTATATGTCGATGACATGTTACCTATAGGAAATGATGTCTTAACCCTTTAATCAATCAAGAATTGGCTATCAAGGAAATTCTCCATGAAAGACCTTAGTGAAGCAACCTATATATCGGGGATAAGGATTTATAAAGATAGATCCAAGAGATTCATAAGTCTTTTATAGTATACATACATAGACAAGATGTTAAAGAGATTTAGCATTGATCTCTTAAAGAGTGGGTTCATTCCTATGCTTCATAGCAAAAGCTTTCTAAGTTTATGTGTTCGAGACATAAGAGGAGAGGGAATGCATAAGTAGAATCCCATATGCATCAATTATAAGATCCATCACATATGATATGTTATGTAAATGACCTAATATAGTATTTGCTCTATGTGTCATGAGTAGATTCCAATTTGAATATGGAGAGGAATAGTAGGTGGCTATCAAAAATATCCTTAATTACTTGGGAAGGACTAAGGATGTATTCTTGGTATATAGAGAAGGGGATTTGCAAGTTAGCAGGTATACTAATGCCAACTTTTAGTTTAATAAAGATGATTACAAATCTCCATTAGGTTATGTGTTCTTATTTATGGGAAGTGCATTTAGTTAGAAGAGTTCCAAAGAAGATACAATTGTAGGCTCAACCCTTAAAGCAGAATAAATTGCAATTTCCAATGCAGCTAAGGAAGTAATATAGATTAAGAAGTTCATTATTGAACTTGGAGTGGCCATTTCTATTATTGACCCAGTACAACTGTATTGTGACAACAATGGTGCCATTGCACAAGCAAAAGAACTATGGTTTCATCAATGATCTAAGCATATTCTTAGGCACTACCATATAATACTAGAGACAATTGGTAGGCATGATGTAAAGATTGAGAGGGTTCCTATAAATCAAAATACTACTAGTCCTCTCACTAAGGTACTAACTCAAAAAAAGTTTGATCTTTATGTAAATAATATGGGTATTAAATGCATTAGTGATTGGCTCTAGTACAAGTGGGAGATTATTAGTTGTATGCCCTAGAGTATGGAGATTGTTAGTTTTATGCCCTAGAGCACAAGTGTAATAGGGATATTTCATGTACATTTAAACATTCTTTTATGATAAAAGGCATTCTTTATTACATCATTGCTTATGATTGACTCTTTTGTTTGACATGGATCTTAAACTTTGTAATAAAGTCACTAGTATCATTTCACAATGTAAAAGAAACCATGAAGAGTTTATGATGTTAGATTCCTATTGCATGCAAATGTGAAATACCAAAACTATCCCTCTTTATAGCATTATAAAGATAGGACTGTTAGTGTAGATAGACTAGCACATGTTATACTCTTTGACTTGGTCAAATAGTAGTTCTCACAGGCTATAAGTATGGTGGTGCTTAGAATTAATATGCAGATGCTTGTTTGATAAACAAGTTCATTGGAGACCTAAAAATGTGATTTTAATATGGATATATAATCTATGTCAGTGAAGTCATCTCATCATATTAGTAGGTGGAAGTATCTTCTCACTTTATATCACCAAGGTTATCTTCAGTATCAATGGGTTACTTTAACTCTAGTGCTTTTACTTTGCCATGATGTATACATAGCTAGGAGGTTATGTATAATTTAAGATACTTAAAGGTAGCTAAGTGATCAATTGAGGATTCACCACCTGTAACTATAATGGGGAGTTTATCTCACAAATTTGATATATCTTTATTCAAGGAATCTCTTACCAAGGAGAAATACAAGTGTGAATGATATTCTAAGGGCATTTTGGGAATAAAGATATATATATATTAGAATTAACATGTTCAGAGCTTGATTAGACATACTTAATTAAGCATTCAGTTGACACAAGTCCATACTTAAACCTAAATGAGATAAAGTACGGTGAAAAGAGTAATTATATGGTAACTATATATGGAAGGTTAAAGGCAAACCACTTAACTTTTCAACACTTAGGTAGTCTGGATGTGTGGCTAGACACCTCTCAAGAGTTGTACATAAATGAACTATTAATTAGGAATTAAATATAGGCTCAATGAGATTAAACCATAAGAGTCCCAGCTAGACTAGGACTTTAATTCACTATATACTACTAATGTGTTTTGAAAACCCTGTAGGTCACACTCTTAAAGAATTGAAATGATTATCAAAGTATTTGATATTTCAATGATATGAGATATCATTAAAAGGAGAAGAAATAAAGAAGAAAAATAGATATTGGGCTTGGAACCCAGTTGACCTAGTTTGACCTATTTAACTGTTTAAAAGGACTTAGGCCTTAAAGGCCCAATTAAGGGTATATTTTAATCTAATTTTAAATGGACCTTTTTAATGGTTAAAAGAACCATAAATTAGGCTTGTGGTTGATTTATATTAATGCTAAAAAAAGCCTTAGAAGGAAGCCCAAAAAAGGGCCTCAAAGTTTTATGCATATAAACCTTTTTAGGTAAGATTTTAAGGGTTAAAATCTAATCTAAAAAGGGTCATTTTAGTATAAATAGCCTACATAAACTTAACCAAAAGAAGTGGCCACCAAATAGATAGAAAATTTGGATACTCTTCCTTTGAATTTTTGAATTCTCTACTTTTTCTTTTTCTCCTTTCTGAATAACGTACTAACACATAGATATTTAGTTGTTCTTTACTTTAATTCTTGTATTGATACCTTAGAGGTGTTCATGATGAGGATCACTATGGTTTGCTACAACCTGCTAAGGTGAACTGTAGATAAGGAATCACCAATCAATGGATAATGGTAAAATTTCTATGTTGCTTAATTTTTTATTATCTATCATTTTGATTTATTCGGATCCTTATTATCATTTCTTGGTTTTGCACAAAATTTTTAATTTTTTAAGGAAAAAAGACAAAAGGAAGGATATTATGGCAGATTAACACATTCAAAATGATTTTGTGCTTCATAACTAAGTATGTGCATAAAAATTTTGTATTTTCTCCTTGAATTACAACCTAATTTTACTTTTAGGTTATCTGCCACAATTTTAGCATGAAATTGGTGAAGTTGCTATTGAAAATATCCATTTTTGAGTTAAAATCAATAGAAAAATAGGCCTCACAATTGTGACCCTATGAAGGTCACACTCATGACCCTTCCATGATAAAATCCAAGCCTCTATAAGTTTAAGGTCTTTTTCAATACTTAAGCAATTTGCAAATTGTTTTCAACTCGATTTCCATGACAAATTTACACATTACTTGAGGCACATAGTGTATGGATTTTCAGCATAAATGAGGCATTCATTTGAATTCAAATAAGGACATATGTGATGAAAATTTATAAATTAAGAATAAGTATAAATTGACTTATTTCATAAATTTAATGATTATAATAAGTTATAATTGAAAGCTTTGATGTTTCTTTTAATACTAACCATAATGGCATGGATTATAGGACTTGTATGGCATGAATTTGGATTGTAATGAGACTTCAAATGAGTGTATGTGATAATGATTTAAGTGGCTTTATAGCCCATAAGTTATGGATATAAGAACACTATGTATGAATGGTGCATGAAATGAACACTCTAATAAGAATAACAGAATGTGACATGATATTGCATGACCCAATATATGACAAATGTGTTATGTGAAAAATTTATGAGGGTTTTTTGGCCACATAATTTGAGATGTGTAAAGGAATAACATGTGATGAGGTTATCTCAAAGTCTGCAATGTGGAGAACTATGATGAAATTAAGAGCAATGTGATCTAAGAAACATTATGAGTAAAACACGTCAATAAGTGACCCTTATTAATAATGGAAATGATGTGATTGCATGATAAATTAGTAAATAATTTATATTGCCCATTTATGCCTAGGCTGTAAATAGCATTGGGATAGATTGACATACCAATAGGGTCTTTTAGTGGTACTTCATCTGGTATGATGTGGTAGGTATAGCTGCATAAGGTCAGCAAATACTATACATTATGTAAGGCTTTTTGGAGTACATGTGGCTCTTTGAAGCTATTGTTTTTTGTAGAAATGGTTGCTTATTACTAGGTCATACCATGTGTTACTATAGGTATAGTCATATAAGGTTAGTGTATATTATGTGTGATACCTATTATCCAGTCTACACTAGTCAAGTGTTACATTAGGCTAATTTAGATGAATATACAAACTTTATTGATTTGAGATAGTATGAGTTATTTGAAATGTAAAGAAATGAGCATGTTTGCATAAGATCTAATTGAGAAATATATCAACCTAATGTTTAAATGTGTGATGTAAGCCAATCAATGACTATGGTACAATTTAAGCATGTGCATACATATTATGCATGTGCAATATACCCCGTAAGTAAGTTCAGGTAAGAGCATGCACAATTATATGTAATGTGTTGTTACAAGAATGACGTGAGGAGATATATATATATATATATATATATATATATATATATATATATTAGGTTAGTGGTGAGGTAAACTAAAGTTGTTCATACACCATTAAGCATTTTACTTAACACGTTGGTTTTCCAGGTGTAGGTTGTAAGAGTTGATCGATAGAGGAGGTACTTCATGTGGGACACATACAGTTGACATGAAGCATATATTAGCACACCATTTACATTTCATGTCTATGTTGTTTAAAGACTTCTGTAAATAAATTTATTTTTAGATTTTACCTTTATAAACTTTAAGAAAATAATGTTTTGAGTGGTTTCTGAGGTTTCCTTAGTTTTAACTTACAAATATTTTGAGTTGAGACATATGTGGAAATGTTGAGAATGTTATGAGTTTATGTGTTTGAGAATGTGATGATTGAGTAGGTCATTATGCATATGTGAATGTGAATGAGATCATATACTGTATTTGGTGCCTAAGGCACATAATGTAGCACTCCTTCATCTAGTTACTTTGGTTAATGGGAGGAGGGGTGTAACATTTTGTGTTATTAGAGCCTAGTTAAAGTGATTCTAGATTAGGTAGTTTATTAGGCTAAACTAGACCTAGTGTAATGTGTCCATTACATAATTGTGTGACATTGCATTTATGTGACTAAGTTCTGCATGACATTTCATATCATGTGTTAAGCTGCAATTACTCATGTTAGTGCTCTTTATCAATTTTAGATGCATAATGTTAGACAATTCAATGTGTGAGATAGAGGATGAGGTTGAGAGTTGAGCACTAGAAAATGGTTAATTTAGAGGCACTAGTCAACTCTAACCTAGTCTTAGTGGTGGCTCAAGCATAGGATCAGTAGGTGATACTCCTACCCTAATAGAGTACCTAAGGCAGGCTATAGGAGCAACATCTTAATTGCCTTTGCCATAGCTAGCATAGGTCTAGAAGTATATAGTTGAGAGGTTATATAAGTTTTGTGTGGAGGAATTTTATGGCTTTAAGTTAGATGATTCAACTGCTACTGAGTATCGATTAGATCACACCATGAGGTGCTATAGCAAATGGAGTACATTGCAAAAGAGAGTTTGATTTGTGCTAAGTTTCTTTTACAGAAGGAGGCTTAGAATTATGTGTAACCCTAACTAGTGGAAAGCTAGCTAAGACACTTACTTAGGAGTTTTTTTAGGTGGAGTTCAAGAAGAGGTACATCATTAAGACCTATAAGAAGGTGAGATATATGGTGTTTTTGTAGCTGAAGTAGAAGCACATGAGTGTATTTAAGTGTAAGAAAGAGTTTTAGAGGCTTTTAAAATATGATGCTGATATGTATGTGACTAAAGCTTTTAGGTACAAAAAGTTTTAGGCAGGCCTCTTATATGAGATCAAGATACATGTGGCTAGCCTTAAGATTAGAGAGTTTGTAGAGTTAATATCTATAACCTTATAAATTGAAAAGATTAATGAGACTGGCTAGAAGTGAAGAAATAAAGATAAAAATAAAAGGTCTTAAAGTTAGATAAGTGTTCCATTTACTTCTGGTGGGAAGCAAAAGGGCATAGTCATTTAGAGTTAGACATAAGGATAGAGTTAGAGGACTATTCTAAGAGTTTCCCTTAGGTAGAAAGCACTTATGAGGGATCGTGGGGTTGCATATGTGGATAGCACCCCTAGATCTACTGCTAGAGGCACATTAGTACATTTTTGTGAGCTATATGGTAAGCACCATATTGGAGTTCTTTGGTGTAAGACTGATGGATATTTTAAGTGTAGAGTAATAAGCCATAAGCTTAGGGATTACCTCAAGAGGATTAGAAAGAAGGAATAGTAGATAAATGAGACTAGGGCCACTGCTCTGGTCGGTAGAAGGCTTGAAAGATAGGAGACTATAGTGTGCTACTTCTAAAATGGTGTAGAGGATAGATACTTGAGCTCTAGCTAGCAAGTATGAAATCTAATCTTGTGAGGAGGAAGATGCACCTAATATTATCATTAGTACATTTTCTATTTATACTTCCCTTGCACATTTATTATTTGACTTAGTTCCACTCATTCATATGTTTGCAATAAATTAACACATAAAAGGAACTAGAAACCTAAACACCTTAACCATGATATTTAACTAACAATTCTTTAGGCCATAGTGTAATAGTTAATAAAATGTTTAAGGGTTTTCTTTTGAGATATTTGTGAGTCTAAGTTTATGGCTAATTTGATTATGCTTCCATTTGATGAGTTTGACATGATATTAGGGATGAATTTCTTATATAAACATTAAGTTATGGTTCACTATAGGCTTAAGAGAAATACTTTTAAGGCCTCTAATGGTAATGAGAAAATGATTATTATCGATGAGAGGTCAGATTTCCTCTCTAATGTGATATTAGTAGCTGTAGCTAGAAAGCTAGTGAGAAAAGTGTGTCAAGCCTACTTGGCTTATGTAAGGGATATTAGTGAGGTAGAACCTAGACTTAAAGATGTGCCTACTTTTTATGAGTTCCATGATGTATTTGCTGAGGAGTTACTTAAAGTACTGCCTTAGAGAGAGGTCTAATTTGGTATTGAGGTTGTGCCTTGTTCTGCACTTATGTTTACAACTCCTTATTGGATGGCACCTACTGAGCTAAAGGAGTTTGCAAGAGCTTTTAGATAAGGGTTTCATACATCCTAATGTGTCTCCTTAAGGAGCAACAGTTCTATTTATAAAGAAAAATAATGGTAGTATGAGATTGTGCATGGCAATTGAATAAATTAACTATGAAGAACAAGTATGCTCGCCCTAGGATAGATCATTCATTTGATCAATTGAAAGGAGTATGTGTTTTCTAAGATTGATTTGAGGTCTGAGTACTACTAGTCAAAGGTGAAAAATAAAGATGTGCGTAAGATGAATTTTAAGACTAGATATGGGCATTATGAATTTTTGGTGACGACTTTTGGGTTAATTAATGCACCTATTGCATTCATGGATATTATGAATCAATTTTTCACCCATATTTAGATAAGTTTGTTATGGTCTTTATTGGTGATACTTTTATGTATTGTAAGACTAATGAAGGCTATCATAGCTATATGAGGTTAGTGCTACAAAAGTTAAAGGAGAAATAGCTTTATGCCAAGTCTAACAACTGTAATTTCTAGCTTGATAAAGTAGCTTTTCATGGCTATATGATATCAGCTGAAAGGGTGAGAGTGGATAAAAAGGTTAAGGCTATGATGAATTAAGGCTATGATGAATTGGAAGCCATTTAAGAATGCTATAGAGATTATAATTTTCTTATGTTTGGTTGGATGCAATAAATGCTTTGTGAAGGGCTTTTCCCTTATAGCATCTCCTTTGACCAAGTTGCTACAAAAGAATGTTAAATTTGAGTGGAGTAGTAAGTGTCTAGCTAGTTTTGAGAAGTTGAAAGAGATGTTAACTCAGGCTCATATTCTAACTTAACCTAAGTCTAGAAAGGATTTTGTTATTTACAGTGTGCATCATATAATGAACTTTGGTGTTTGTTGATGTAAGGGGTAAGGTAGTAGCTTATGCTTTGACATAGCTTAAGCCCCATAAGAAGAACTATCCGACCCATAACCTTAAGTTAGTAATAATAATATTTATTTTCAAGATCTAGAGACACTACCTTTATGTTGAAAAGTGTTTCATCTATATAAACCATAAGAGTCTTAAATATTTACCCACTCAGAAACAGCTTAAATTGAGGCAAAGGCATTGGATAGGTTTGATTAAAGATTATGATTGTGTAATTGACTACTATCTTAGTAAGGCAAATGTTATAGGAAATGCCTTGTGCCAAAAATCTTTAGCTGGTGTGACTCTAGTAAGATTTGAGATTCTGTTAAGTTAAGTGTGTTTTGAAGTATTCATAATGCTATTTATTTTTATGTTTCATTTGTGTGTAGCTTTAAGGGCATTAAATGTATATCTATGGATTGCTCATGATGGGGCACTTGTGGTTCAGATAAGAGTGAAGCCCAATTTATTTAGGTAGGTGAGAGAAGTTGAAGGAAAAGATGAGAATCTATGGAATGTAATAAGGTTAATCAAAGAGGGAAAGCCGATTGAGTATGTGTTGAGAGATGGGCAACTATTTAATAAGAATAGGCTATGTATGCCTAATGATACTGAGTCAAAAAAGTTAATTCTAGATAAGACCTATAGGAGCTCATATGCTATGCATCTTGAAAGCACAAAGATATATTAGAACTTGAAAGTCTATTATTCATGGTTTGGTATGAAAGATATAGCAGAATATATGAGTAAGTGACTAATGTGTCACTAATTTAAAATTGAACACTAAGTTCCTTCATGTTTGCTACAACCCTTAGCCATACTTGGGTGGAAATGGGATAAGATCACCATGAACTTTGTGGTTAGACTTCTACTAACTTAGAAGAATCATGATGTAATATGGGTAATAGTTAATAGATTGAGTAAGTCTCCTCATTTTTTTCCAGTGAGGGTTGACTAATCTTTAGAGTAGTTAGTAGAGATATATGTGCAAGAAATAGTTAGGTTACATGGTGTACCTACTTTGATTATATATAATAAGGATAAAAGGTTTACTCGAGGTTTTAAAAGAAGTTACATGAAGCTTTGGGCATAAAGCTAAACTTCATTACGGCTTTCCATCCATAGGTAGATAGCCGGTTGGAATGAGTTATCTAGGTAATATCTAAAAATTTTTGAGTATGTGTAATGATGTGTTATGTTGTGACTAGGTGCTTGAGGATATGATTAGGAGTTGTATAATTAAGCTTTAAGGTAGTTGGGACAAATATCTATCCTTGATTGAGTTTGCTTATAATAACAGCTACCTAGTATTAAGATCGCTCTTTATAAGGCACTTTACGGAAGAAAGTGAAGAACTCCCTTGTGTTGGATTGAGTTAAGTGGATATAGAGTATATGGATTGGATTTTATCCAGTAGACTAAAGAAAAAGTGAAGGTGCTTAAAGATATTTTAAAGATTACCTTAGATAGATAGAAGTCTTATACAGACTTGAAGAGGAAAGAAATTGAGTATGAGGTTAGGGATAAAGTATTCTTGAAAGTTTCACTTTAGAAGAAAGTGTTTCAATTTAGGAGAAAAATGAAGCTTAGTCCTAAGTTTATCGATACATATGAGGTCATTGAGCATATAAGTCTAATTATTTATTGACTAGCACTTCCTCCTAAATAGGAAAAAATCCATAATGTGTTTCATATATTGATGTTGAGAAGGTGCATATCGGATCCATCGTATGTCATTTTAGTAGAATTTGTAGAGTTACACTAAGATTTGACTTTTGAAAAGGAATCAGTTAGAATCTTGGCAAGAGAAATGAAAAAGTTGAGGAATAAGTAGATTCAACTAGTGAAAAGTCTTATGGAGCAATCACAAGACTAAAAAAGCCATATGGAATTAAGAGGACACTATCAAGCATCAATATCCTGACTTGTTTGACCTAGGTAATGTAACATCCCTAAAATCCAGACTTTTGTGAATATTACTTCTCGAGATGAATAGTGCTTCCTAAAACCTAAGTTGCACTAATTGGACCAACAAGAAGTATTAAGCATAAAATAATTTTGGGCAAAGCTTGAAGCCAATCTGAAGTCATTTGGATGGTTAAAAACATAAAAGAAGATTTGATGGCAATGTCATGTGAATAGTGACCTAGTTTTAGTTGAATCGTAAAATATTGAATTTTTGCTCAAAATAATCCAAGATTAATACAACCTGATACTTAAAAATTCTAAATAGTTCAATGGCATTGGAATTGGAATTTTTAAACATTAGAAAGTATTTTCACTGAAAATCGAGATACATTTTTAAGCTAAATTTTATTAAATATTCTTATTTTTTGAGCTTGAAATTTTAGAGCTCTATGGAATATAAATATACATGATTTTTGGGATTTATATTGAGGTAATAGAAAGATAAGAAAAGGGGGAAATAAAAGAAGAAAGAGGAAGAAAGAATTTATTTAATTAAAAGTCGCATACATATATATATATATATA
>CANXYI011207452.1:0-15084 GCA_948208565.1 Hura crepitans
TCTTAAAAAATACACTAACTCCTTATAGCTGGTCGAATAGGTCATTAATTTTGAGTAAGGGATATTTATTCTTGATAGTTACCCCATTCAATTATCTGTATTCAATGCATAATCAAAGTGAGCCATCTTTCTTTTTCATAAATAGTACCATTGCTCCCTAAGGAGAAATATTTGGCTTGATAAATCTCTTGTCAAGTAACTCATGTAATTACACCTTCAACTCTTTCAATTATGCAAGTTCTATATGGTAAAGAGCAATAAAAATTGGTGCGATACTTAGGTATACCTCAATCTCAAAGTTAATCTCTCACTATGGGGGTAATCCTAACAATTCATTAGGAAAGTCATCTAGGAATTTTGACATCATAGGTATCTGATCAAGGCTTAACTTGGCTTTTTAAGTATCAACCATATGGGCAGGTATACCTTACATCCCTTCCATATCAATCATCTTGCTATAGTAGCCGAGACAATATTAATAGAAATATCCCTCTTACCATACACAATTATCTCTATCCCCACTAGAGTTTTAAGAGAAAGCTATATTTGCTTATAGTCTACTAACACTTTGTGTCTAAATAGCCAATCCATCTCTAAGATGATATTAAACTCATTGAATGGGAGCTCAATGAGACACGCGAATAGTACATGGCCTTGAGTAACCAAGGGAAAACCTCTATACACTTTATTAACTATCACCTATTGCCTAATTAGGTTGCTAACCAAAATATCTATATCTGTGGGTTCTAGTTCTAAACCTCTATTCTATGCTTGTGCAGTGCAAATGTAAGAATGTGTAGATCCCAGGTAAATTAAAGCTAATAATAGGTAGCTCAAGCAAGGAGAAAGTACCTGCTATGATATCTTGAGAATCAGCCCCCTCTTTGGCTTAAATAACTTACTACCTCATTAGGGCCCAAGCCTTAGATCTAGATCTCTGATTAGGACTAGCTCTCTCGCTCTAAGCCTTTCTCTCGCTCTTAGTAGGAGTGGGTAAAGATGTTTATATCTGGGTACGACCTTTTTGCTTCCTTAAATAGTCCCTCTGAAAGTGGTTTTTAGACTTATATATAAAACATACACTAAGACAAGTCTTTTAACAAGTACCTAGATGTTTTCCTCCATTGGTGCCACATCTCAATGGGCCAACCTTAGCTATAGAGATAGGAGCACTGGTAGTTTGCTGATGTCTAGGCCTAAATTGAGAGCCCTATCTAGATTTTTAAGGCTGTCCCTATCTCTAAGATGGTTGGGATGTCTCTCCTTCTCTCTGCCTTTTACTTGCCTTTGAGGTTAAACTAGCTTGCCCTTAGGCAATGAATCTTTTCTTTTGATATGTCTCCCTTCACTACTTCAGCAATCCCTTCATATTATAAGCAACTGTAACTAGAGAACCAAACTCCTAGATATTAGAGGTGGCTATCTGACTCTGATTCTCTATATCGAGGCCCTTCTCGAACCTCTTACATCTCTGTTTTTCAATTACAAAAAACTCTTTGGCATACCTACTCAATCTTGCAAACTTTATTTCATACTCAAACATTATTTTATTCCCCTACTTTAAGTCTAAGAACTCTTGCTTCCTCTTCTCTCTATATCCCATAGAAATATACCTCTTTTTAAACTCTATCAGGAAGAAATCCCAAGTCCTCTCCTCAGTAGCCTTACGCTTTACAAATTAAGCTCTCCTCTAGTGAACACTACAACTACTATAGGATCTTGATGGTCCCTTCCAACTAATACTCTGCTTTAGAGGAGTCAGCTGCCTTCTTTTTGACTCTTTCTAAAAAGGTTTTCTATAAAGACTAAGGCTATAGAGGTGGTGTAAGTGCTAGTGTTACAGCTGCAGTAGTGGCTTATTTGAGTAGGTCTACCATCTACTATAAGAGAAGTGGTTATGGCTATGCCTGGACCAGTGCCTGTATGAGAGCAAGATGAGTAGCATCACTAGGCACCAGAGTCTTTGACCTAGTAGGCTTCTAAATGGTGGGTGGAGTAAGGCTCTTGCTAACTTCTTCACCAAGGGGTGGCATGTGCTTGCTTATTTTGTCTCACTACAAGGAAAGTAATTATCAGCCTCAAGTAGCATGCTAATATATGACTAGAATCAATACACTCATGGAAGAATCTAAGACAAGGAATGCTTGATCCCATTCTGATAAAATAAAATGTAACACTGCCTACCTGATCCACCTTTGAACTGGAAAAGAGATGTCACTTCTTAGTAAGTCACCCATCTTGATATTTCTCTCACTTGTAGCTCATTTAACCCGATAAGAATTCACATTTACTTAGGTTTATAAAATCTCAACCTAACGTAATTTATTCTCATTGTGCTCCTTTTGCAAGTTATATAAGGTCTTAAGTGGACTAGTTCATTACCAATATTAGAAACCCTCAAAATATGCTAATTAAGTTTTCTTGAAAATCGAGCAGCATAACTACTGTTCGAGTAAAGATCTAAAATTTAACTTGTAGAATAAGCACATCTATATCAACCTTAATCTCAATCGCAACCCAACATAATAGATCCTTCTGATCCATCAAATAACTCATCTGTATCAGTAGTAACACAAATATAGTCTAGCAAACATAAATTACATAATATCAGTTTATAATATTATATCTCTATGTCATTATAAAATAGTCTGTTTCCTATACATGAGTGTGCCTAATAACTATAATGTACATGATAAGGGAATATAAAATATACCTAAAAAAAGCTGATTGCTATGTTGCTACTTTGGTGAGGCTAGACTATATGAGCTATCTACTGCCTACGTGTTAGAAAAACTGATATGCTTAGTGGTTAATCTAATGATTCATACACTCGATTTCACATTGCATGCATCATGCCACTTCATATTGCATGCACCAAGCCATTCATATGTTGTGTATCATGCTCTTTATGTATCATGCATCATGTCATCTCATATTCTAATCATTATATAGACATGCCATCATTATAATAGTCAACATGCATCATAATTAATCATTAACATGTAGTGTTATTATATGAGATTCCTATGTATTAAGTCTCTCTCTTTTTATTTGAATCATCTAACTACCTATATTTCATTTAATCAATTGTATTTGTCATTCAGTAAATGGCACATATCTAGAAGATTACACTTTTAATACTTGATAATAGGACCACATGTGTAGGGGGCAGCATTTTAGACCTCAACAACTACATTTTATCATGTCATAACTCATCATGATCACTATATTTGTGTGGGGGTTCAAAACTTGAACCTCAAAGGTTGCACTCTATCTTATAAACTATGCGAGGGCCTATATTCTGGACCTTAACGATTGCTTTCCATCATCAAATCTCATAAATTATGCAGTGGCCCTTTACGGACCATAAGGCAACTGCACCCATACAGTATCATAAAAGATCAACATCTCATGAAACTGAAGTGTCCTAGCAACTGCTACTCCCTAGTTGACGAGTCAACCTATCCAGTAGTTGTTTAACTAATATAGGCCTCAATGTCTATTATTCATTATGACCTTTTTCTCTATGTTTAAGTGTCACATAATGAATAGGAAAGATTTTTAATTTCAGTTACTCATATTCGTCACATTTAACTCATTACTCTTTTTCTCTTTCTTCTCATAGTTGTCTTTCCACAACTCACGGTTTATGTTGAGGAACATTCCTTATCTATCTTATTTCAATGGAAATCAACTCATACATCTCTCTTTCTCACTTTTACTTCTCTAATGGTTCAGCTTACCATCTATGTATCATAATTGTGTCATTTATGCAAGTTAAATTCAATTATTTCATATTATGCTAACACATAACTCTTCATTAACTCTTTATCTTTAAACTATTATCTTAACCTATTTGGCTACCCTAGTTTGCTCCATGTAAATGCCATATCCCTTTCATATTTTTATTTAATGCATATTTTTCTAATTAACTAACATCACTATGCACATTTTAGTAGTTAATATCACTTAAATTTCTTTAATTAACTTATGTATATGTTTTGGCCATCTCAAGTTTTCCACTATACCTCAATTTTTCTTTCCATCTTTCATATCATTTAGGCTTAATTTATTGTGTACATATCATTCCTAATAAGGTCTCATGAAAATTCATGCCAATACACACAACTGCACAAGTTTCATACAAGTACACAGACTAAAATTATGTGAAATCATAAACAAATTGGCATGAATCACTAAATTCACTTACTCAACCCTCTAAAGTGACTTAATTTCTTCTTCAAGCTTGTCTTTCCTTCCCTTCCACCTCTCCTCTTTCTTTGTCTATAACCATACACATATATCACATTCAAAAATTCACCAAAAGTTCTACATGTAACCAAATGAAAATCTAAGCTTCCTAACAACTTAAATATTTTAATTCCCACCTTAGAAAATTATTAAAAATTAAAAACAACCCTTTTTGCTTACTTTTGTAACTATTCACAGCACCTAAATAACTCTCTTTAGTCCTTCTCATAAGGATTTCTCATTAAAATTAAGATAAAAAAAGCATAAAGACAATTTTAATGTATTAAGGTATGAATTTTATGGTGTTTTAATGCATAAAATTAAGAAGAAACCTTAGGGTTTCCTAGGGAGTAGATGGTGTCATTTTTTGAGGGGGAAAATAGGCTAAAGTTGGCTATTTTAAAAGTCTTATAGTTTATCTTTGAGTGTGGGTTGGATGGTTGGATGAGTGCCATGTGTTGAATGAAGGGCTAGAATTTATTCTTGGATAAATTCCTTTTAAAAATTCATATCTCATGCTTAAAGCCTCTAAAAATGTAAATAATAGGTATAAAAATTATCAAAATTAGTGTTTTAATTATCCCTAAAAAATTAGAATTTCTCTAATAAAAATTATTTTTTTAGGTAAAAGCATCATAAACTAATTTTGTTTAATTACTTTCTGATCTTAGATAGACCATTAAGTCATGCTATTTTTAGAATTTTTTAAGCACTTTTATAATAATTTTTCATTTACCTTCAACTGAGTCACTATTCATGGGACAATGGTAAGTAAACTTTCTAGTCTATTTTAGCCCCTTAAATGATTTCAATTTGGTCCAAAATTTCACTCATAGTTTTATTTTAATTATTTTTATCAACTTATGGCCTCTACTCAGTTCTAGTTTTCGAAAGTACTATTCATTATTTGGTGGTCCCTATTTAAAATATAAAAAAATTACAAGCATTACAGTAAGTCTCAAGAATCTTAGTTTTGTGAATCGTACTTTTCGAGGCATGAATAGTGTTTCCCAAGTAATCGGGTCACACTAAGGGAGTTAAAGGTAAGTACTAGTCATAAAACTTTGATGGACAAAATAATGATGAAAATGAATTAATTAGCACATTTAGCAGAACCAATAAATTATTTTATGCTGATATCTAATGAATAGTGGCCTTATTTTGCATTATGCTGGGAATTTCCAAGGATGTGTTCAAATGGTCCTAAAAGTAGCATACCCTATTGGTAAAAAATTTTAAATAATTCAGTGGTGAAGGAATTAGAATTTTCTAAGGCCGATTGATATTTAATAAGAATTTCTTAATTACATGAGTGAATAGTTGACGTAGTTCTCTTTAGAGTTTTGACCTAAGATTTTAGAGGTCTCTTAATTAAGTAGTTTATTAATTTTTGGCACTAAAATGTATGATTTTTAGAGGCTTCTAAGATTTATTTTGCATTTTTTATGATTACAATGTATATAAGATTAATTCAGGCCATCCAATCCCTAAGTGGTGTATTTAGAGCCATCCATGATCTTAATACATAAAAGTTCTTTTATATGGACATGTGTAGCATAATAAATACAACCTTCTCCTCCTTCATTTAGCCTAGACTAATGCCATTAAGGCTTTCTCTGCCATTGCTTTTCTTTTCTTTCTTCCTTTTTCAATACATCTTGAAAACCATCGAATTATATATAAAAATTAGTCCTCTCATTGTCTAGAACTTGATTCTAGCCTCAATTTCATGAGAAGAGGTTATTTAGGGGTAAAAAAAAGGAGGATTTAAAGTTTAGGGTTTTAAACCCCTAAATTAAACTAGGCCCTAATTCGAAAACCAAGTATTTTTCTAGGTAACTAGACATATTTTAGATCACGGTTATGCTTTCCATTTTTAAATTGGATGTCTATATATTTTTCTATAAATTTTTCTCATTTTTGACATATAAAAAATATATAGGAAAACAAAAGCATGAGAACTAAGATGAAGAGAGGCCATAGGATTAATCCCGAGATGACGTACAACATCTTTATAAGTGTATTCGATAAATTCGATGCCTTATTCCATGAATTGTGTGATTTCCAAAATAGTGCACTTTTAGTGTTTAGTCACATTTAGTGGTTAGGATAACATTAATTTGATCTCTAGGGCATTTTAGTGTTTTGAAAATAATAGTGAACTTGACATAATGAAAAGTGGATGAAAAATGAACAAATTATATAGAATTGAAAGTGGTGAATAGAATATGGAATTCTAGGGACATAATAAGAATTTCTTAAATTGTTGTGTTATGGATATAAATGGTAGTTTGATGACATAAAATGATTAGTTAGACTATAATAGAAATGTGTATTAGTAATGGCATGAAAAAATGTATGTGTAATGTAAGGAATGTGTATACATGCGAACATGCATAGGATGAATGATATGTATGTATACTTGTGAAGTAGTAATAAATATGGGATGTTATAACTATGACCATAACTAGTATGTAACTAATGAATAAATATGGCAATGTATGTAGGGGAAATGAGAAGAAGACTATGACAAAGTGAAATATCAACTTGAGGTATATCTCAGGTAATAAGAATCATAATGTAAAGTTTAAAGACAATATTGATAAGGTATTATAATGTAACCAAAATCTAACTAACGAATTGAGTAAATAATAAACAATCAAATTGAGAGCCAAACGGCCCAAATACACTAGAAAGTTCACTGGATAGGTTAACTAGTTAACTAGGGGATAGCTTACCCATTTACCATTATATGGTTGAGACCTTTGTGTTTTAGAGACATATGTGGTCAGGACACCTTTGTGGTAAGGATTCGAGACCTTCACAGTCAAAAGACCTTTGTGGTCAAGAGACCTTCATATTTAGGATTAGAACCTTCAAGTCGCTATTCAATGATTATATCAGAGCTCTATATATTGAAATTTTGTTACTTAGTTGGTGTAATAGCATAGAGGTCCAAAATATGGACCACTATATAATTAAACCCCAATATCTAGTAGTTGAATACTTATCTCCCAAATATGGGATAAAACATTAATGGCAATAATACAACTTAAAAGTACAAAATATGGACAATACAACCATTGCATAAATAGCTCAAGACTTAACATGAATATCGAACTTAGTAGGATTAAAGAACACATAAGCTAATAAAGGTGAACTGACACATAAGAAGGAATTAAACTTGACACATATGATTTACTATAAAGTAATAAATAGATTAGATTAACTAGAGATGACAAAAGTAAGTGGTAAACCTAGGATAGAGACATAAATGGGAGTTTATATGCATAATGTCATAAATGCATTACATAGCATGCACATGTTTTATCAAATAGACCATTAAGCATATTACTTAGTGCATCGTGTTTTCTCGATGCACAGGTTATAGATAGATCTAGCATCAGTCAAGATAACTCCTAGCTAGTAGATTTTGGTACATCTTTTGTGTGATATAAGCATAATAGTGGCACTTATATGTATATTTCTGGGGTATGGGTCTAGTATAGTGATATGTAAACACACACACACACACACACACATATATATATATATATTGCATTTGTAATGTATAATCGCTAGGTGTTGTATGCTTGCTATAATATGATGTTGAGAACATGATACATGTGTTATGACTAATGATGATATGTGATAATAATATGTGTTGATTGATGACATCAGAGGGTTAAAAGGATTTAAAAAATTGAGATTGAGTTTGGAAACTTTATAAAACTATTATTTTCACATATTTCTTTTGGGATATGTTAATGGACAATTGTTATGCTACTGAATTTTGTCGAATAAAACAATAATAATGTGATTATATATATGTATGATACTAGTCTTAAAGCTGCACATGGGACCCTAATACACATGATGTAAGTAGACAACAAGAAAACTGAAAGATAAGGATAAAATATGTTAACGTGCCATCTCTTATTTGGGTAGGCAATGGTTTTAATTAGAGGTGTCACAATGTGTCATCTATCATTTAGGTATGACAACTGGGTTAGGGGAGGGATGTCACATTGGGTGGTATTAGAGCCTAGTTTAAGCATTCCTTAGCCACATATGAGTGCCATAAGGTTCATATATGTACATACATCACATGAACATTACATTACTTAAGGCTAATAATTGTTTCTTAAACTAAATCAAGGATGAACAATCAAAGGTTGTCTATTAGTGCTGAGGAGGTGGAAAGCCATACCCCTACTATAGTACTAGAGCTAGTAAGTTCAGCAGCTCTTATGCTTAGTGAAGTAGCACGCCTGCACAGCTTGAATAGTCGCCGTAAGTATAACAAATGTTAATAAAATAGATGGTAAAGTTATTCAAGCAGGTTGCAGCAATAGTTACTCTTCCTCCCCCACTTGCACCACAACAACCACTAGCACCGTAGGCCCTTTAGAAAACTTATTATAAGAAGAAAGGTTTTATTAGTGGTGAACAATCCTAGAGAGGAGACTAGCAATAGAGATTACCTAGGATGTCATTCTTCGAGAATTTATGTAGAGATATATCAATGAAGGCTACCTAAAGAAGAAGTGGCAGGAATTTTTAGACCTAAAGTAGAGGGGCATACTAGTATCACAATATAAGAGGGAGTTTGACAAACATATAGATATTCAATAACTCTAGTGCCTATAAAAGAAGTGAGGTGTAAAACATTTTAGAAAGGCCTCGATACAAATATTAGATTACAAGTAGCTATGAACCCAATTTGAGAGTTTTCTACCCTTGTTGTAGTAGTGTACACTGTAGAGGACATATTGAAAGAGATATGGGAGAACTTTTAAAAGGAAAGGTCCTTCACAATAGGTCAAGCTAGTTCAGCACTTGAAGCCAATAAGAGATAAAAAGGTGGCCCCAGTACTTCAGCACTTTAGATATCAACTCCTACTATGAGATTAGACCTAGCAAGGCATTCTAGATTTAGATAAAAGAAGAGGTTGACCATTAGTGCTCTAGTCTCTATAGCGAAGAGTGCATTACCAATATATGGCACTTATGGTAGGAGGTATGGAGGCATATGCTAGAGATTAATTTTATGAGCTTGATATAGATGTGACTCCAAAGGCCACTACTAGAAGAATTGTTTGTTGATGCTGGACATAAATGATTCCTCTAAACTCTAGGCTTCTTCACCTACCCTAGCTAGAAGCTAAAAGAAAAGTAAGGCAGATAAAGCTAAAAATATTTAAAGGTCCCCAGCAGAGAGTAGGTAGAGGATTGAGGTGAGAGCACCAGCTTGCCACTATGCAATTTGGGCCAGAGAAGAGATAGACTCTCCTGATGTCATAATTGGTACATTCCATTCCTTTGAGTCCTCTATTTTTGCACTAATAGACCCATGATCCATATATTCCTACATATGCACTTCAGTAGACCAAGATAGAGTCCTCTAATTAAAACCTTTAGATACTAACATTATGGTTAGCAAACTGATAGGGCAACACATGATAGTGAATCGAGTATACTGGGATTATCTATTATCTATCTAGCTAGACATATTTTCTACCAACTGAACTACCATTCAATGAATTTGATGTCCTATTAGGAATGGACTGGATGTTCAGGCACCATGCAATAGTAGATTACAGACATAAGAGGCTTACTCTTCAAATAATAGAAAGAGAAGAAATTACAGTTATAGATGAGAGGATCGACTTTTTAATGTGAACTCAGCAATAGTAGTAAGAAAGCTAATTCAAAAAAGCTATCAAGCCTATCAAGTGTATGTAGTTGGCACTAAATTGATAAGACTCAATGTCAGTCAGATACTCGTAGTGATAGAATTACCAGATATCTTCATAGATGGGTTCTTGAGGTTACCACCATAATGTAATATTAAGTTTGCTATTAATGTATATCTAGGCTCAACAATTATCTCAATAGCACCTTACAAAATGGCACCTATAGAATTGGATGAATTAAAAGAGCAACTATAGGAACTGTTCGATAAAGGGTTCATTAGACCTAGTGTCTCATATTAGGGAGCCCTAATGCTATTTGTTAAGAAGAAAGATGGCACATTTGTGCATAGATTGTAGATAGCTTAATAAAGTGACCATTAAAAATAACTATCCATTACCTATAATAGATGACCTATTTGATTAGCTACAAGGGTCTAGTGTCTTCTCTAAAATTGACTTGAGATTTAGGTACCATTAGCACAAAATAATGGAATTTGACATTCCAAAGATAACCTTTTATACTAGGTATGGACACTATGAATTTCTACTAATGCCATTTGGGCTAACAAATGCTTTTACAACATTTATAGACTTGATGAACCAAATATTCTGACCATACCTAGACTAGTTTGTGGTGGTATTCATTGATGATATCCTAGTACATTCTAAAACTAGAGAGGAACATGAACAACAACTCAGGCTAGTATTGTAGACACCATGAGAGAAGTAGTTGTATACCTCGTTGTGCAAGTGTGATTTCTTGTTAAATGAAGTGGCATTCCTAGGACACATAGTATCAGTTGAAGGAACTAGGGTATATCCCAATAAAATTAAAGTCATGTTAGAATGGAAACCCCTAAGGAATGTGATAGAGATTAGAAGCTTTTTAGGATTGGCTGGATACTAAATGCAATTTGCCAAGGGATTTTGCATGATTGTAGCACCTATGAAATGTCTATTGAGGAAAGATGAGAAATTTGTCTAGGATCATAAATACTAAGATTGTTTTGACAAGTTAAAGGCTATGTTGATAGAAGCACCAATTTTTACACAACTAGAACCTAGGAAGGAATTTGTTATTTATAGTGATGGCTCACATAATAGACGTGGGTGCATTCTAATATAAGATACGAAAGTAGTGACTTATGTATCCAAACAACTAAAGCCACATTAGAGGAACTATCCCACTCATGAACTAAAAGGAGCAATAATTGTTTTTGCCTAAAAGATATGGAGGCATTACTTATATGGTTATATGGCTAAAAGTGTTATGTCTACATAGACCATAAAAGTGTGAAATACTTGTCTAACCAAAAAGAGTAAAACTTGAGGCAATGTAGAAGGATGGAACTTATCATAGACTATGATTGTCTAATCGATTACCATCCTAGTAAGGTGAATGTAATGGTAGATGCATTAAGCTAGAAGCTACTATGCAACCTAAAAGGAATGAATACCCAGCTATAATATCGGAAAGATGGAGCCTTGTTAGTTGAGTTGTAGGTGAAGCCTAACTTAATGCAACAAGTAAAAGAAGCACAACAAAATGATAACTAGTTGTAGCACATAAAAAGCTTAATCATAAAGGTTAAGCTAATTAAGCATGAAATTAATCCAGGGTTGTCTATACTACCATGATAGATTGTGTGTACCTAACAAAAAAGACATCGATAGGCAAATATTATAAGAAGCACATAATGCCCTATATGCCATGCATCCCAAAAGCACCAAGATGTATTAAGACTTGAAACCTTATTACTGGTACCCGAGGATGAAGAAAGGTATAGTAGAGTACATGACTAAATATCTCACCTACCAACAAGTGGAAGTTAAACAACATTTTTTTTCTTGATTGCTTCACCTTATAGTAATACTAAAATGAAAATAGGAATGAGTCACCATGTATTTCATCACAAGATTACCCATGATAAGGAGCAAGTGTTATGCAATATGGGGGATTGTAGAAAAGCTGGCTAAGATAACCCATTTTATCCCAATAAAGATGGATTACTCCTTAGAAAAATTGGCATAACTATACATTGGTGAAATTACTAAACTACATAGAGTTGTAGCATCTATCATCTCAGATTGAGACCTAATGAAATTGAAAGATGACCAATTAGAATAGGTGATTTAAGTATTGGATGACATGTTGAGAAGCTATGCAATTGAGTTCAACGGCAATTGGGACAAGTACTTGTCACTAGTAGTTTGCTTATAATAATAGCCACTAAGTGAGCTTAAAAGTTGCACCTTATAAAGCAATATATGGTAGAAAATGCAAAACCCCATTATGCTGAATAATACTAGGAGAAAATAAACTAATGGGATAATAATTGACTAGAGATGTGAAGGAAAAAGTCAAGATCATTAGAGACCGACTAAAATCAATAGTATGTAGATAGAAGTCTTATGCTGATCTGTAAAGAAAGCGTATTGAACATGAAGTTAGGGACAAAGTCTTTTTGAAGGTATAACCATGGAAAGAAATACTCTAATTCACAAAGAAAGTCAAGTTAAGCCACAAATTCATTAGCCATATGAGGTGAATAAGAGGGTTGGATCAGTAGCATAGCATAGAGATTGGCATTACCTCCTAAATTATAGCAGATTCATAATGTATTTCATGTGTTAATATTGAGAAAGTACATATTAGATTCTTCACATATGCTTTCAATAGAAGAAATATAATTGCAATAAGATTTATCATATCAAGAGGAATAAGGATAGATCTTAGCATGAGAAGTGAAAGAACTATGCAATAAAATAGTGGCAACACAAAAAGTGTTATAAATGCACCACGGATCAAAGAAGGTAACATAGGAGAGCAAACAGATGATGAGAGAGTAATAACCACAACTATTTGAACCTAGTAACTTTTAAGTATGAAATTTCTTAAGAGGGGAAGGATTGTAACGCCTAAGAATCTTAGTTTTGTGAATAGTACTTTTTTCAAGCCATGAATAGTGTTTCTCGAGTAATTGGGTCACACTGAGTGAGCTAAAGGGAAGTACTAGTCGTAAAACTTTGATGAGAAAAATAATGATGAAAATGAAATACATAACACTTCTATCAAAACCAATATCTAGTAAACAAAGGCCTTAGTTTGCATCATGCTGGGAATTGTCTGAGATATGGCCGGATGGACCTAAAAATAACATACTATAAAGGTTAAAATTTTAAATAATTCAATAGTGAAGGAATTGGAATTTTTTGAGGTTGATTGATATTTAATCAAAATTTCTTAATTACACGAGTGAATAGTTGACATAGTTCCTTTTAGAGTTTTGATCGGAGATTTTAAGGGTCCTTAATTAAGCTGTTCATTAATTTTTGGCATTGAAAGCATGATTTTTGGAGACTTCTAAGATTTATGTTGCATTTTTTAAGATCAAAACATATATAGGATTAATTCAGGCCACATAATCACCATGTGGCATGATCGAATCCATCCATCATCTTAATATATAAGGATGCTTGTGTGTGGACATGTGTGGCATAAGAAATTCACCTTTGTCCCCCTCCATCAAGCCTAGACTGATGCCATTAAGGCTTTCTCTCTCCTCCCTTTTCTTTTCTTCCTTCCTCCTTTAATACATCACGTAAAACATCGAATTATATATAAAAATTTATCCTCTTATAATCTACAATATGATTCTAGCCTCAGTTTTATGAGAAAGAGGTGATTTATGGGTGAAAATGAAGGATTTATATTTTGGAGTTTTGAACCCTTAAATTAAAATAGGGCCTAATTTTGGAATTGAGTATTTTTCTAGGTAGTTAGACATTTTCTAGATCATGGTTATGCTTTTGGTTTTGAAATTGGATGTGTATATATAAATATATATATATATATATATATATATATATATATATATATATATATATATATTGTGAATTTTTCTAATTTTTGGCATTTTATGGAATTCAGACAACAAGTAAGAGCATGAGAACTGAGGTGAGGAAGGGTCATAGGATTGATCTTGAGATGACATAAAACATCATTATAAGTGAATTTAATAAAACCTATGCCTTATTCCATGAATTATATGATTTCCATAATAGTGCACTTTTAGGTTTTAGTCATATTTAAGGGTTAGATAACCCCAATTTGATCTTTAGGGTATTTTAGGGTTTAAAGAATAAGAATTGACTTGATAAAATGAAAAAGGATGAAAGAAGAACAAAATATGAAGAATTGAAAATATTAAACATAATATGGAATTTTAATGACATAATACTAATATCTTAAATTGTTATGTAATGGACATAAATGGTAATGTGATGACATAGAATGATTGGTCATAAACTATAGTAGAAATTTGTGGTAGTAATGGCATGAAATAACATATGTGAAATGAAAGAAATATGTGTGTACGTGTGACCATGTATATGATGCATGATATGTATATCTATGTGAGGAGTGGTAATAAATGTGGGATGTTATAACTATGACCATAACTGGTGTATAACTAATGAATAAACATGGTAATGCACATAGTGGAAATGAGGACATGAGTGTGTTAAAGTGAAATATTAACTTGAGGTAACATCACACGTGATAAGACTCAAATGTAAAGTATAAAGACAATATTGATAAGGCATTACAAAGTAACTAAAATCTAACTAATGAATTGAGTAAACAATAAACAATCAGAGTGAGAGCCAAATGGCACATATATGATAGATAGTTCACTGGATAGGTTGACCGATCAACTAAAGGACATCTTACCCATTTCCTATTACTAGGTTGAGACCTTTGTGATTAGGAGATCTTTATAGTTAGGATTCGAGACCTTTGTGGTTAAGATTAGGAGCTTCAAGTCACTATTCATTAATTATACTAGAGCTACACATATTGATATTTTGTTACCTAGTTAATGTAGCAACACAAAGGTCTAAAATGTGGACCACTACATAATTAGACCCCGATATCTAGTAGTTAGATACTTTTCTCCCAAATATGGGCTATAACATGAATTACAATAATGTGACATAAAAGTTTAAATTGTCGACAATAGTATAGGTAATAATTAGGTAAATGGCTCAAGATTTATCATGAATATCATAACTTAGTATTATTAAAGAACACATAAGCTAATAAAGTTATGTAGACACATAAGAAATAATGAAACTT
>CANXYI011207455.1:0-10435 GCA_948208565.1 Hura crepitans
AATTTCATTGAGTATGATGGTGCAAGAATTATAATTTTCTGAGGTCAATAGATATTTTTTTGAAATATTTTATTCTGGCTGTGAATAGTGCCAAAAAGTCAATGGTGGAATTTTGA
Source organism: Hura crepitans (assembly GCA_948208565.1). Lineage (NCBI taxonomy): Eukaryota > Viridiplantae > Streptophyta > Magnoliopsida > Malpighiales > Euphorbiaceae > Hura > Hura crepitans. Next base: position 117 of record CANXYI011207455.1, read on the forward strand.
ACTGAAATTTTATGTGGGCCCTAGCTCCACTAATCGAGGAATTTTAAAACTAAAATGAGAATTTTTGGAGACATAGAGAATATTTTATGAATTTCTAAATCAAAAAGTGACATAAAATGCAAATTAATTATTTGGGGGCAATTTGGCCCAATCCAAGCTATCCAACCCATCCCACATAAGTCATTACACATGTGTATACACCACACATATGGCCAAGTCTTCTTCAACCTCCCAAAACCCTTTAGGCCGACGCCATTCAAGGAGTTTTGTCTATAAAATTCATCTTTTCTCTCTTTTATTTACCACCAAATTTCATGAAAATTATAAAATTAAAGCCTCCATCCATCTTAGATACCAATTCCTTCAAGAAATTGGAGAAAAGAGCTCAATTTTAAGAAATTCCATACTTGGGTGAATAGTGTCAAAAGTAAGTAAAAGACCACTAATTCCAATTTTTTTTTTTATTTTTGATATATGTAGCTTAGGCAATTTTAAGAATCACCATTATTTTAGAATTTAATTTGAAGTTATAGATAATTTTTGAGAATTTTTCTAAGTTAAGAATGTTTATGTTTAGGGCTTGGAAATTCAAGTGAGATAAATCAAGCAAATCAAGGTCAAAAATGGTGGAGAAAGGGGTGTAGACACACCCTAGGTATGTGGAATATCTCAAACTTATTATGCCATGTGTGTATATTGAGTTTCATGTATATGACCTTGTATGGAAATGTAACATTTTGGGTTATAGGCATGTATTTAGGAGAAATTGTTTTATAATTATGTATTGGGTATTAAAATAATATGATTTGTGAATTAAATTGGGAAAGATTGCATGTGTAAGTGTGGGAGCTTATGGTGGCCCAATGATGTATCATGGTGTTATGGCATGTGTAGGTAGGAATTTGGTGCATTTTGTGTGCAAATGGTGTGTACGTAAAGTATGGAAATTATAAGGAAAGTGACCTAAAAATGGGTATTTGATATGGCCTAAAATGTCACTTAATTTGGATAGAAAATGTGACAAAAAGTAAGATGTAATAATGTCCCTTATATTAGGGATTTAACGTGATAATAATAGTATAAAGAAATAAGGGAAATAAAGCTTAAATGACATAAGTAATGGAAAGCAAAAAAGGCAAACATGACCAAATGAATTGTGTCAGTTGCAGAAACTGACCAAATGAATAGTAACATTGCAATCATGGGCAAAGTTACAATGACTTGTATAAAATTGTCATAAAATGTAACGTAATGGTGAAATATTAATAATAATAGTCTAAAATGGTTAATGGCCCATCTGTTAGACACCCACTGGATGGATTGACCGGTCAACTAGGGGATAGAGTAGCTGCTAGGCAGTCAGTCCTTTTAGGGCCCACTACCATGTATTAATTGTGGCGGGTGCAGTTACCTAAGTTTTTTGATGAGCCCCTGCACTATAGGTTATTGTTGTGGATATTGGGAGTGGTCTACAGATGGGTCCCTAAATATCCACCATTAGTGTTGATTAATATGACGTTGATTGATTCGTAGATGTTGGGAGTGGTCTACGGATTAGTCCCTGCTATCTGCTACAGGTCCTTGAGTATTAGGGAAGGTAAGTGCAGCTACCTAGGTCCTAAAAGTGGGCCACTGCACAGGACGCCTCTCGCTGTCCAGCGTCTTAAAGTGTAGTTTGTCTGGTATGGGCCTATAAAATAATGAATCAACCTAAAATAACTGATAAATAATTTGAAATAACATATAAGTAAACGAGATTAAATAAATTAATGAACTTAGAGTTGTTAGAATTACTTGCTATGTGCGGAACATAACATGTTGCATGCCTGCATGAATTGACATAATGTATTTGATTTATTCCACCACTGAGTGTCATACTCAGTGTGTCGGTGTTCTGCTGTGTAGGCTGTAGATAGAGAGCCAACTAACATCAGAAGTTGTCAACAATATAGCTGCTGTAGAGTTTATTGGTACTTTTTGTTTCCTTTTGAATTATGTATATAGAGATGCACTCATGTATATAGATAGTGTGGGTTATGGGATATGTCTAAATGAACATGACCAATTGAATGTATCTACAGTTTGTGTGTGTTAATGAATATCTGTTGTTGCATGATTGTGTTCTGATAGGTCTATGACCCTATGTTTTGTGAAATGGATATAATATTTTGTTGTTGGCTATGATATGGAGGACTAGAGGATCCAAAAGGGAGAATAAGGTTGGAGAATGAATTAGAAGTGTTTTTCTTTGCAAGATTAATTAGGGTTAATTACCAGGGCAGCCGTCATGTTGCCCTATTTTCAATAATTGTTTGATAGTCCTTGATAGGAGTTTTAACGGACTAAAATAGACAGTAACAATAGAATAAATAATCAGAATAGGCTTAAGGCTAGGTTTGGTCAAACTTAATCAAAGTTGGATAGAAGTTAAAGGAAAGGCCCCTAGGGAAATCCTATGATAGGTGATCTCAGTGGAAAGTAGCACACTTTGCCTGTTTTAGGTAGAAACGGGTAGGGGGCGTTACATGTTTAACCTTTCCTTCTGCCATTTTTATCAAATACCAGTGAAGTAGTCCTTTATTATTTTTTTTATTTATATTTCTTTGCATTTCTTGTTATTCTTATTTTTCTCTTTGCTTTCTCCTTATTTTCTTTGTTGCTATTTAATTTATTTATTTTTTGGTTAGATTGTATTTTTAGATAATTTCCTTGTAATATTTTGATTTTCTTTTTTTGGTTAGAATTTATTTTGGATAATTGCCATGTTAATTAATTTTCATTACCATTATTTTGTTGTATATTCCATAAATATTGTATTAGGTAGAAAATAATTTTTACATGTTATAAAAAAAATAATAATCAAAACATTTTATACCTAAATAATTGCTATTTTTTCTAAGAAAATGTGTTTTGATTTTTCTTTAATAAAAGGTATAAATAATAAAATCTATTTTCAAAAATTGGCATATGAGAACAAAAGTTCTCAAAATAATTAATTACCTAATTTCATATATGATATTCTTTAATTTTAAGTGCTTTATTTATTTCTGAAAAAATGTTTTATTATTCTTTTGTGTGATTGTGTGATTTATATTAATGGTAAAATCTACTTAAGAAAGATGACAAAATTATAAATTTAATCTAAAATTTTGTATTAACTTGAGGTATAAATAAGAATAGGGTTATGAACTGCCCTGGTTTTGGCCCTACAATGTATTTCCCAGCTCTAATTGGATGGCAACTCCTACCTTATAGTGCCTAAATTGTTCTTTCTAGAATAATTGAATAGGTACAACTTGAGATTCCTATAATTTTCTTCTCGTCTTTTGGGACTCGAGAGGTGAGATTTAGGTTAAGTCTTTTGTTATTTTTGTTTGATTGGCCTCGGAAAGAAATGGGACGCAAACAATTAGGATTGCCCTTTTACATCGATCTAGGCTTAAGTTGATAACTTTGGTTGCCCAAGCCTCTTAACCACAATGAGAGAGCCCCAAGGACCACATATGTGGCTTGCTCGATAATGACTGAGGAATCAATCCTTATACCTTTAAGTATCTATCCCCTGATCTAACCCAATCGAATAAACCATGCCTTTTCTAGTTGTACCCCACTAGATCTTTTAGGTGTATCCTTCTTAGCTGAGTGCTAAGGAAAGGAGGGATAAAACGATAAGGGTCATACTTGGAAAGGGATCGAACAACTCTTTTTCCTTGGTATCCATTTCCTTGGAGTGTCACAAACTATTTAAAAAAATGATGTATGCAAACAATGTTTTTATTCAAATTAAGATAGAATGTTATTTTGCAAACAAATCAAATTTGATTCCTTTAAGATGCTTCATTTTCAAGTACTTAAGAAATTTTATGTTGTTTTATATAAATTCTAGCTCAACCTAACTTAATAAGAGACTCCCTTCAACCTAAAAATATTAATTCACTTCTCATTTTATAGATATCAACAAAATTTAATTGTTATAGTTGAATTAATGTATTTTTATTAATATGTCACCGCATTAATAAGGGGCATATTAGTAATTTAAGAAATAATAATTTATACTTGTTGATTACTAAGAGCATTAAATTGGGATATTTTAAACATTTAAGAAATTAACTATAATTTAAAAGGAAAAGTGAAATATATTTAAAAACAAATAAAAAAATTAAAAGTTGAACCATATTTTGGGATAGATGGAGCAGAAATTTTTAATCCTAAAAATTCATGTATGAATTCTCAAATAAATTTTAGTTCTAATATGCGATTGGGTTAAAATTTACACCAAGACACTAATTAGTTGGATATAAATATAACCCTCAATTTTCTAAAATAGAATATATTAGTCTGTGTAGCTCATTTTGGTAGGAAAGTACCCCTGCCGTTCAAAGATAATTACAAAAATACCTTCTTATGGTCTAAACTGATTAAAATTTGAATTTTTTTTTTTAAAAAAAAAGTTCATATTTTCTGGTGCAAAAATGTCCCCATTGTGCACCCCATAAAATGAAAAAAATAAGCAACTTTACAGTAATTTTTAAAACAGTAAATATATTTCTAAACTAAAATAAACTGTATTATAATTTATTTAAAAGGTCAAGGGATATTTTTTGCATTTTTGCCTAATATTAATTCGTTTACAAGAAGTTCAATTCAGGCTCAAAATTTTAACCTCACAACATTAAGAGAAGTTTCTATTACTAAACCAAACTTATTAGTGATACAATGCCAGTTTTGAATACATAAATAACAATCTTGATGGAAAGAAAACAATAACCGAGCGGTCATGAAATCTGAATTGAATAACGAATTCGTTAACACACAAAAAGTACTAAAATATCAGACGGAGAGCAGAGAACACACAAAAATAGCATGACCCATCTCTAAGGTGTAGGTTTAGGAAAGGAATGCATAATAAATGACAAGAGTGACGCGTTTCGCAATGTGTGTGTGTGTATATATATATATATATATATATATATATATATATATAAAGTCATTCAAAAACCAAATAAAAACCATTTAGAGGAAGAAAAATAATTACAAGCATAGGGAGATAATGAAGTTTAATTCAAGTATGAAGATTGCTATAATTTTGGTGGTAATAACTGGAATATTAGTGGACGAAGGGATAGCTCACACTTGCAGTAGCACATTCTTTTCAGCATTAGTTCAATTGATACCATGTAGAGCAGCAGTAGCTCCATTCAGCCCAATACCACCAAGTGAAGCCTGTTGCAATGCTGTCAAGTCTCTAGGCCAACCATGCTTGTGTGTCCTTGTCAATGGCCCCCCTATTTCAGGTGTTGATAGGAACATGGCCTTGCAGCTTCCTGACAAGTGCACTGCCAACTTCGAACCATGTATTTTCTCTCCTTCTTTTCAAGAAAAAAAAAAAAAAGATTTCTCCAATGATCAGATTCATGGACCATTGCATAATTTAAATGGGGCCATAAAAATTTAAAAATAAATTATGAAAATCTGTTTTCTTTTATTCTTCTGACTTTATATTGTTTCGATAACATTGTTTTTGCTTTTAGATTTTTCAAATAAATAAATTTTACCTTTTAACTTTTCAAAATTATTTTTCTATTATGCTTTTGAAACTAACATAATTTCATCACTTTATTTTTAAAATAAAGCAATTTTGCCTTTGAATCTATCAAAATGGAGCACTTCCACTTTTCAAGTGATAATCACGATTTTTTTTCATATTGGATATTGTCACAAAAAAGCGATCGTTTATTTATTTTTTCGTACTTGAGTTAATTTAATTATTTACATAAATTACAATGACAAAAATATTTGAGATGTAATCTATCAATATCAAAAGTTAGAAGAAAAATAACATTGTTGCTATCTGAAAAAGGTCATCTACATATGAAAGCAATCTATTTTAAGTTTGCCTTATTATGTGCCTAAACATCTAGAGATAAATGAAGGTGTTCTCTTCTGTTTTTGAAATTATTTACTATTTTTTTTTGTTTTTTTTAATGTGCAGGTGAAATTTCAATGTAGAATCAAGGATTCAGGATACCCTAATTAAGGATAAATTTAATATCAGAAGTTACCGGTGCTCATTTCTTGAGATACTTCTAATTCTCGTAGTAAATTGAATAAGGGTGTTGAAATTGATTGCAGAAACTATGGGATTTCATAGATGTTTGTTTTATTTATTTTTTATTTTTTTTCTGGGTTTGTTTTCTCTTTTTATGCAAAAGATTGTTGGTCCACAACATTATGACTTAAAAATAATGGATCCTCCACCTTTATCCTCCGGATATATGCCTCCTCCTCCTCATTCTTCCTCTTCTTTTATTGACTTAATTTAGTGCCTTATGTGATGTGTTTCTTTTTTATTTTTCAATTTATATTTTTCTTGTATTATTTATGGCGTTAATCAATGACTCTTCCCCTTAGATAAGGATATTTTAACTTGATGTATTAACCAGTCAAAGTATAATCTATTTAATTAAAGCACCAAATGATTATGTCATGCATCAAAATGATTATGTAATCCAAAAGTATATTTGAACCTTGCCTTGCCGTTGCAACATGACACAAAAGATTTGAGAGCAAAGAAAAAGAAGAAGAAAAAAAAAAAAAAGACACGACAAAAAAGATACCTTAAAGCTAATCCTATTCATGATCAGTATTTAGGTAAATTTATTTATGAACCCAATTAATCCCAGTAAATAAATTTCGACTGCATGCTTGCATACAACAAGAAAACGGTAACCGACTTTTCTTTCTTTCTAATTTTGTCTCTCTTTTTATTTTTTCTTATTATAAGCACCTAGAATTTGGTTTTTAATTTTTTTTGTAGATTTGAATTTTGATCTAACTTGATAAGCTCACAGTACATCTCAAATTGATGAAAAATGAGAACATATTTGCCTTTGCGCTATGGACACATTAGTTTTTTTTGGGCCTATGATGATAACTAGACATATGCCAGAGCAATAAGACAAATAACCTAAAAACCTTAGTCCACAACGATTTATTGGATTGCTTGTCCAAGTTCCATGTGGGCTAACATGTAGCCAACACAAAACGAATCCAGACCATGGCCTTTAGTCCTTTAAGATAACCAAAGCCAAGGAATGAGCACAGACCTCTTTCCTCGTAATAAAACCTGCATGGACCTTATTCTGAAAAGCTTATAGAAACTTAGTATTACAATTTGGACTTTGATATTTAATCCTAATAGAACTTCCTTTAATCTAAATAGGAGAATATAAATATTTCATCAACCTATTTCTTAACTACCAAATTTCAAGATTTAATGGCGAAATATCTGCCACGAGATTTGCTCTACAAGTCCTTAAGCGCATACTAAAAATTATTATTCTTCCAAAATCCAACCTTTTGTCTTGTTTCATAGAGTATTAATCAATGTAAGATCTGAGGCCACCTTTGTCATTATTTTTCATTGTTTTTTTTTTTTAATTCTAGCTAAGGATTTCCCATGATTAATTGACATATGGGGCAATTCATTGTAATACCCACGTCAATTTTCAGAGTAGATTAATGCATATAAATCTTTTTTTTTCTACTTTTAATAAGTCATATAAAAAATGTAATCACACTTACTTTATAGAATTGATGACTAAGTCCACACAGACCTACTCTATCAAGGGTTAAGGTCTACTCAATCCTATTATTTGAGTATATGTATAAGAAGAGGTCCATTTGGACCAATATTTGATAATAGTTTTTTGTTCATATTTTATATTTTGTTATAAAACTTATTTAATGTTTAACGACGTATGCTTCATCTCTATTAAGCACTATAGCATGTAATTTATGTGTATTTATGTCAAATATGTCTTTATAATTGAATCTTACACATTTCATTGGTCAGCATACAAGTAAATTACATTTTGGAATTAATGTAAAGTCTTGATGGACTTTATTTCACTTGGATTGTAATTCACGCAGATGTATATTTTGATATATGTGTTTCATATATATTCTATATGGACTTAGTTATGTTTTTATTTTTTATTTTTTATGAGTTTCTTTATATGATCAATCATTTCAATCATCATCTCATTTATAACAACAATTATTTTTTTATTCTAAAATCATTCATATGCATTTATATATCCTTAACATGTATTGTCATCATACCATTTTGTATTATGCTTTAGGTACTTAAGGACCTCTATTTGTATTATTAATCACTTTATTTGAGTTATGTATGTTTTGTCCTCTGCATAAGAGATAAGGTCTGTATAGACCTATTTGGGGCATGTATGAAGTTCTTAGGGACCAACTTGGGAGGCTTATATAGTCCACATGGACATGAGGATGAGAAAGTGGATCAGTTCTATAGTACGTATATTTTTTTAGTTTTGTACCTTTTAATTCTTTTATTTATTTTGGATTATAATTTGCAGTTTAATTAACTTATTTTATACATAAAACTAAACTCAAAATGATTTTTCTTCATAATTAATTGATGTTTTATTAATGAAAAGGTTTATAATTTCTTCAGTAAAAGTCGCTTAAGAATATGTATTTTAACCAAAGCAAATCTTCTAGAGATGGGAGTTAAGCAATTACAATAGTTTCTAAAGAATTATGGCTAATAGTTAGGTGAAATGTAAAATTAATGAATAACTAGATTTGTGAATGTTACATATTTATGCTTTATTATGTATTTTAATAAAATACAATTTATTTCCCTTGTACATAAATGTGACATTATGCTTTTTTACTTTTTATGGTTGCTTACATCATAAACATTAGAATATATGAAAGGTATATTTTTTGGGCATAAATAAGATATGATTCCGAACCCTTCCTTGGAAAAAGTTCAATGGTCCTATTATAGAGCTAGGTAGCAACTCCTAACACAACTTCTTCATCCCCAATGTGTAAATTCTATAATAGAGACTCCATTGTGGATAAGAATCAAATCCAATAGTGCACGAACAATATACCTTTTAATATTTTAAATTTTATCAGTCCCATGCAATTCAATTTATATAAATTGTGTCCCTTTTACCCTTTATAGTGTTCCAAACCATAAATCCCTTTTTTTTTTTGCTCAAGAATAGAGAATTGATAGCATATCCATCAATCACAAGTCTTATACCTTTAGGTATATCAAATGATGAACTAGCCAGTCGCATTGCCCTTGATTGGAAAGACAGGATGGACCTTTGCTTATAAGAGCTATAAGGCTTTTCAGGCCAAACAATAAATCCCATATAGTTAAGCATAGCAACTTCCTTTAAATTATATGACCCTAAGTGTTTGCAATTGTATTGGGATTGATATATAGGTTTATTGCATATAACTTTATTTCAATGCGAACAAGCTTATTATGGTTTTTATCTTGAATAAGCCAAGCATAATTTCACCTCAAATAAGACTTAAATGTTATAGGCCATTATTCCTGCATGCACTTTAAATATGAAAGCTCATTGGGCTTGATTAAGAACTTAGTCAAACTTATCTATCCCCTATTAATACTTAGGTAAGCCAACCTAGGAAAGAATGACTTAACCATATGTGCAAGAGTGATAAAGGTGGAAGGCATATCATTTTTGTTTGTCTATATTGACACTAACATGTGTCTTTCTTTTCTTTATGACTGCATGCATAACATGGTAAACTCATATCATACAAAAATTGTAAATACTTATCATTTTTATGCATGCATATCTACATTATGCGTGCATACAACTAGTAAAGAAGGTTGTGAATGTATCTTTATCGTAAGACCATGCACTATACATTCATTCTTGCATACATCTTGCAAAAGTCCATTAACATTTTAACATGTACCTCATGTATCTCTTTACTTAGAACCATGCAATATACACTTACTCATGCATACATCGTAAGTATTCCATACATACATGCATCAATATATCCTTCATATTGTATAGTTTTTGAATGGTTCATTTGTGCATCAATTAGTATATGTAGAATTTTTGGCATAGATTTGCATGCATCATACTACCATATACTATTTCAATAAGTTGCAACTGCATACCTTTCGTGTTACATTTCATGCACCATACTAGCCTAAATATAATAACACCATGTATCCATATTAGAGTCATGCACCTCTATGCTTAAAAATATACCATCAGCCCTAGACTCAAGCATGCTTTATCCTTACAATAAGTCAATCTATAACATGACCGTGTATAAAAAAAGTATCATACATAAGCAAATCATGCATCAACTTAGATTATCTTACTTTCAAGCACTACATACATATCAATTTTCATTTCGTAATCATATATCATCACTAGCCCACTCGTTTTACAGCCACCCTTAATCAATGTTCAACTTACCATGAGAAGCAA
>CANXYI011207482.1:0-10888 GCA_948208565.1 Hura crepitans
TATAATATTTTTTAATATATGCTAAATAAGTGAAAATAATGGAGAAATGGTGATAAAATTAGTATATGGATAAAATGTATACTTGGTTACATATCATGTAATAAAAAGGCAAAATGGTAATTTTGGATAATATGTGTAAAATGCTTATAATTGAGCTACATTTGGATAACTAATTATGTTAGAATAATGTCTAATGCAAAAGAAATGCATTATGTTGAAAATGTGGTACATTAATGTGTAAAGTGTGTACATACATTGATTCCATGTGTAATGTAATGAAACATAAGTTGTATAGTATGTATAATTGGGATGTCAATTATGATTATGGAATATAAGTCCTCAAATGAGAATTACGTATGGAATATAATGGTATCAATGAGGTAAAGAAAGATACAAATGTGATTACATGTCATGTAGTAAGAACATGTAATGTAAAATCATATAATGTAAGTTTTAAAAGCCCATATATGTTAGACAACCTACTGGATATGTTGACTAATCAACTAGGGAATTAGTAGCTACACAATATTTAATATTATTTTCATATAGGTGTGGTAGTTATTGGGTCCATTTGGGCAGCTACACATACACATATCATATATTGTTATAACTCGTTATACATTGACATATCATGATTATTTATGCAGATGCAGTTGCTGGTAGGTCTATTAGAACCATTGCATATAATTTCATATGGGTATAGCCATAGGGAAGTTAAATATGATTATTGCACATTTGTGATAACTCGTTATGATAGTGCACCAGTCGTTAGGTCCAAAATGTGGGCCACTGCACATCATGATCCTGATGTCCAATATTGGGATTTATTTCTATCAGATATGGGCTAATCAATTGGTTAATTAAGAAACTAAAATTTTGTGCATTATAAAATGAGAAGATATATGTTATGAATGGAATAAGGTAATGTGACAAGCGTATATAGGTAAACAATATATGTAATTATGTGTGTGTAATTAGTATGTTTTAACTGCATAACATTGCATGCTTAATGTGGATTTGTATGCATACATGTGTAAGCATATTTTATTGAATACACCACGAAGCTTTATGCCTACCGCATCATATTTTCAATGCGTAGGTTATAGATAATTAGCCTCAAATAACCTCAACAGCAGCAGTGCAGTGCAAAGGAGATTTTCACATGTGTTTTTGGTATATTTTGGTTTATATAGTGTGATGTAATATTACTAGTAGTTGGCACTCATATGTAAGCATATTAGGACTAGAGTGTTGTGATATGTTTTATAATATGGTATGTTAGGATGTAAACATATTATACAGGTTATGTTTTTGTGATTTACATAAGTGTGGATGAGATTGCATGTTGTGAGATAATTGGTTGGGAGATTGAGTTTAGGTGAGGACTAAAAGGGTCTAGGTTGTTGGAGAATGATATTGATGATATAGAAGTGTTGTTTTCTGTAGGTTTTATTTTGGGATATGTCATGATGTAGTCATTATTATAACACCCCCTACCCATTCCTGAAGGAAATAGACAAAGAGCGCTATTTTCTATAGGTTGCCTATCCTTGGATTTCCTTAGGGCTCATTTGTTTAACACTTATATAACTTTGGCCAACTTTGACATAACTTGACCATTTAGTGTTTCTTATTGTATAACCTTTCATTATTGCCTATTTTAGTTTGTTAAAACACCAGATTATGTCTATTAACCATTTATAGAAAATCGGGCAGCATAATAACTACTCGGGTGAAAAACTAAAAATTTTTCTTGTAAAAATGTACTTCTAAAATAGTCTCAACCTAAACCACAACTCCAAGACACTTCTGGTCCCCCAGAACATCATCAATAGCCAATAGCAAGACATAGGGTCTTAGACCCACAAATATCTAACAGTTAACCATGTATATACATACATATCAAAAGCCAGGTTTATACAACCATTTAATGTTACTATCTCTGTTTTTATACTTTACATATGCTACTAATTTTATACTTACTATACATGAGTGACTAACTATAAAACCAAAAGAGTAACAAAAGAATACCCCAAAAAACTCTAGTTTACCTATGCTGGCTCCTACTAAAGCTAGTTAACTATCTCGTCTATGGCTTGTGCATCAGAACACTGACACGCTAAGTATAAACTCAGTAGCGGAATAGACACTAAAAAGTATGTCATGCATGCAAACACACATGTACAGGCACTTTCATCATGGTTATGCAAGATATCAACCTAGATGTCATTTATCCTAATCATTTATTTTTTTATTCATGTTATCAATTCAAATTTCATATATTAAGTTCATAATTATGTTCAATACAATTTAGGCTCATAATAGATAGACGAAACTTTAAGACACCGAATAGTGGGATCTATCCTATGCAGTGGCCCACATTTTAGACCTTGGTAGCTGCACCTACCTCACTTGATAATAGGGATCAGTCCATAGGCCTCCCAATACTGGATTGGTAGATAGCAGTGATCAGCCTATAGACCTCTCAATATTTGCAAGTGGGATAGTAGGGATCAACCTTATGGGACCTCTCAATACCTCGAGTTACATCTCTAAAGCATCACAGGGGGATAGCAGGGATCAACCCTATGGGACCTTCCAATATCCACAGACAGTTAATGGGTAGTAGGGATCAGCCCAGGTGGACCTTCTAATACTTAAGTGTGTAGGGTTTATCTTAGTACCTCGGTGGCTACACCTGCCACATCCAACAAACAATAGTAGTCCCAAGAGGACTAAACTACCTAGCAGCTGCAAATTCCTTAGTTGACTAGTCAACCCATCTAATAGGTGTCTAACTAATGGGCCAAATTACAATATATTTCTTAATTAGGAAATTTACCATCATTTTTACTATGTCTCATGTCAATCATGCTAATGAATTGCATTACATATAACATTTCACACAAAATGACATTTTTAACCTATCGTCGCAAAATCATTAATCATTTGGTCAATTTACGGGCATGTTACTATTCATTTGGCGAATTTCTAGATTTATGTCTTTTATAGCATCCCATATACCAATCCAAACTCCATGATTCTTTTATCAATCTTTCTTATAACATCTCATGAAACATGTATCATAACTATGCCACTAATGGCGCACATATACATATCATATCCTTGGTTATTACTTATGTACACATTACATGTTTAATTAGGTCATTATTTATCAAGTTTATGTGCCATATATCTTAGTACCATTATTCACTTTGAAGCATGGTTTATACACTCCATTTATATGCCATTATCATACCTAACATGCCATATGCATGACTACACATACCATGCCATCCCACACATACCATTTGGCCACACTATGCACATACTCATACACCTAATTTCTTTCCCCAATTGTTATGCATATCATATTATTTTGAGCCTATTAACATAGCTATATCATTAATTTACCTTAATATTTTGCCTAACACCATAAACTTACATTTCCATACACCAAACATGTATATTTTCATGCCAAACCATAAGACATACTCAATTGGACTCTATTCCACATACCTAGGGTGTGAAAACACCCTTTTCTCCACCACTTAAAGGCCTAACTTGAGCTTCTCCTTCAATGGGTTCCTTTGACCCTAAACATACACAATTTGAGCTTCAAAAAATTCTAAAAAATGCTACATAGCCCCAAATGAAAATCTAAAACCATAGTTCTTCTTAAAATACTTTAAACGACCTAAAATAAAATAAAAATTAAATTAAAACCATTTACTCTAAAAAATGGCATTATTCATCAAGATTGAATTTCTTCCTTTTTAGGCTGAATTCCTTACTTCTCTCACTTGGATTAGACTTTAAAGGTCATAGAGGATCTAATCCATGTAAGCTTTGTGATTTTTAGGTGTGTATGGAAGGAGAGAGAAAAGAAAAATGAAGGGAGGGTGAGCTTGAAGATGGTGTCAACTAAGAGAGGTTTTTGGGGAAGATGAAGTTGGTTCACACATATGATGCCCCTCACATGTGTGAGCCCTTATATAGGGGTGGGTGGAAGGCTCAGATTGCGACACATGGTGATCTAACGGTCTATTTTCCCTCAATTTCTTTTTAAACTTAAAAAATTCACAAAAAATTATCTCGATCTCCAAAAATACTCATTTTAGTTTTAAAAATCCTTGATTAGTGTCATTAAGACCCATGTAAAATTTTAGGTCAAAATTCCACTATTGACTTTTTAGATACTATTCACCCACTAAAGTAAAATATTTCGAAAAAATACCAAATGATCTCAAAAAATTAAAATTCCTTCTCCATCATATTCATTGGAATTTTTGAGATTCAAGGTATGCTATTTTTGGGTTTTGTCTAGGCACATCTCAGGGCTGTTATGGCACAACCTCATTTTATCACCTTATTCACTAGTTCTTAACCCGAAATGATTTATTGGTTTTGGTAAATTTTTAAATTCTTTCATTGTACCCATTTTCAAGCCTGTCAAAGTTTTATGACAAATATGTCCCTTTCTGGCTTCGTAAAGGTGCCCTGGACTGTAAGGAACATGATTTGGGCCCAAAAGGTACTGCTCATAGAACTTAGACTTAGGGGCATTATAATTATGCTGCCAAAATTTTGTTGTAATGAGATAGTCATAATGATATGTGTGATTTTCATATAAAAAGATTTCAAGAAGATAATGGTTAAAATAATATGAGTTGGTTTTTCATGTCATCTTTTATTTAGACTGGTAATAGTTTGGGTAGGAGGTGTCATAATATGCATCCCTCATTCAGATATAGTTACTAGGTTGAGAGAGGGGTGTTACAATTATATAATAACTTAAAATGAATCACAAATAACAACCTAGTTGAAGAAGGATGTATAAGTGTTAAATGACATATTTAACATTGAGTTGTATGTGTGCCATGATTGCATGTTCATATGTGCATGCATATTTTATCAAAAACACCATTAAGCATTATGCTTAACACATTATGTTTTCTTGGTGCATAGGTTATTGGTAGATTTATTTTCTAGTCTGGCCTCAAAGTAGTAGTGCAGTGTGGATAACCTTGACTCGGTATAACTTCATATTTCTTTTATGTGATGTGAAGGTAGTTAGTGGCACTCATATGTATATAGGCAGGGTATAGGTCTAGTATAGTGATGTACATGTATAGTTTATTAAACATACTATTTAAGTAATCTAACTTGACATATATTAGTAGTATATGCTTAATGTCATTATTTGTGTTGTTAACTAGTGATTTTGGAGTTTCAGAAGGACCTAAGAGACTGAGTTTGAGTTTGGAAACTTTATAAAAGTGTTATTTTCACAGGTTTATTTTGGTATATGGCACTGACAATTGTTATGCTATTAGATTTTCATTAAAATAAAATAGTAAGATCTTATACATTTATATTCAAAACACTAGTTTTGAAGTTACACATAAACCCTAGATGCTCATGATATAAGCATACAATATGATAATAGAAAGATAATAGTATAATTGGTTAACATGCCATCTCTTATTTAGATTGGCAATAGTTCAAGTAGGAGGTGTCACAATATGTCATTCTCATTTGGATCTGGCTACTGGGTCAGGTGAGGGGTGTCAAATGAGGTGGTATTAAAGCCCAGTATAGGTGTTCCTAGGCTACATATGAGTGTGGTAGGGTTTATATATATACATACATCACACAACATTACTACTTAAGGCTAATATCTATTTTTTGATATAGATCAAAGACGAGTGACCAAAAATCACTGGCTAGTATTGAGGAGGTAGAGTCATACCCCTACTACTGTAAAAAAGATAGCAAGCTCAATAGTGTGTACACTTAGTGATGCTATGCAACTAGCACCAACATAACTTACATAGCAAGTACAAGTACAACCAGCCTTAATATAGTAGATGGTCAATATATTTAAATAGATTGCAATAAATGTTACACCTCCTCCACCACTAGCACTATAGTAGCCTTCAGTACCAGAAGCCCTTTAGAAAACCTACCTAAGATAGGTGACAAAGATAGGGGTGATTGATTTTTTAGACATAGCTAGGGATGATTTAGTGATGGCAGAGTACTGGTTTGAGAGAATAGAGAGAATACTAGAGCAATTAAGAAATACACCTGAAGAGAGCCTAATTTATGCCATGTCCCTGCTATAAGAAGAAAGGTTCTGTTGGTGGCAAATAGTTCTAAAAAGGAAACCAACAGTAGAGATCACCTGGGACTTCTTTTTCTAGGAATTTAAGAAGAGCTATATCATAAAGAGCTACCTTGAGAAAAAGAAACAACATTTATTAGATTTGAAGCATAAGGGTAGGCTAGTGTTTGAGTATGAAAAGGAATACATGAGGCTTAGAAAATATATAGTAGCCATTATACCCATAGTGGAGGAAAGATATAGGAGGTTTGAAAAAGGCCTTGATACAGGTATTCTACTTCAGGTAGTAGTGAATAAGATCTGAGAGTTCTTTTCACTTGTTGCTGTAACATATACTATGGAAGGCTAGCTCAACATTAGAGCTAAGAAAGAAGTAAAAGGGAGGCCCCAACACAACAACACCTCATAGATCAGTTCTTACAAAGAGATCAAGCCCAGTAGGGTAGCTTAGCCCTCACTAAGAGTAGAGGCTAGGCACCAATGCTCTATTCTCCCCATTCAGGAATGCATTCCCAGTATATGGCACTTATGGTAAAAGGCATGGAGATATAGGCTAGAGGTCGATTCTAGGAGTGTGTTATAGATGTGGCTCTAAAGGCCACTACTAAAAGGGCTGCATTTTGAGACTAGACATAAATGATTCCTCTAAGCTCTAGGATTCCTCACCTACTCTAGCTAGGAGCCAAAAAGAGAGTAAAGTAGAAAAAGTAAGGACTAGTCAAAGGCCTCAAGCAGAGGTGAGGGCACTAACTCATTAGTATGTAATCCAGGCCAGAGAAGAGATAGATTCCTTTGATGTGATTACTAGTACCTTCTATTTCCTTGACTCATATGTTTTTGCATTAGTAGACCTAGAGTCCACACACTATTATGTATGCACCATGATAGCCCAAGATAAAGGCCTTTGGTTAGAACCCCTAAACATTGAAATCATGGTCAGTATCATAAGAAAACAACATTTGATAGTGAATAGAGTGTATAAAGATTGTCTTCTAGCTATTTAGGGATACACCTTCTTCATTAACCTGATTGAATTACCATTCAATGAATTCGATGACATATTATGGGTGGACTAGTTATCCAGACATAATGCAATGGTAGACTGTAAACAAAAGAGGCTTACTCTCTAGACAACAGAAGAAGAGGAAATAACAGTAGTGGTGAGAGAACTGACTTCTTGTCCAATGTAATCTCAATAGTACCAATAAGGAAATTGATCTAGAAAGGTTGTCAAGAATACTTGGCATATGTAGTTGACATCAAATAAATAGGGCCTGATGTTAGTTAAATACTAGTGGTGGTAGAATTTCCTAATATCTTCCCAGATGACTTTCTAAGGTTGCCACCAGAACGTGAGATAGAGTTCACCATTGAGGTGTACCTAAGCACAACACTTATATTAATAGCTCCTTATAGAATGGCTCTTGCAAATCTAAAAGAATTAAAAGTATAGTTGGATGAGCTATTAGATAAAAGGTTTATTAGACCTAATTTCTCACCTTAGGGAGCATTAGTGCTATTTGTAAAGAAGAAGGTGGTTCACTATAACTGTGTATAGACTACCAATAACTTAACAAGGTGACTATTAGGAATAAATGCCTGCTACCCAAAATTGATGATCTGTTAGATTAGTTGAAAGGGTACAATGTCTTTTCAAAAATTGATATGAGATCTAAGTACCATCAACTTTGGACAAAAGAATCTAATATTTTGAAAATAGCCTTTCACACTAGGTATGGACGTTATGAATTTCTAATGATGCCATTTGGGCTAACAAATGCTCCCATAACTTTTATGGACCTGATGAACTAGATATTCTAATTATACCTAGACCAGTTTGAGGTGGTATTTATTGATGACATCCTGCTATATTTGCCAAAGAGGAACGTGAACAACACCTTAGGTTGTTATTACAGGCACTGAGAGAAAAGCAACTATATGCCAAATTGAGCAAGTGTAAATTCTAGTTGAATGAAGTAGCATTCTTAGTGCACATAATGTCAGTTAAAGGAATTAGGGTGGATCTTAGTAAAATTAAGGCTATACTGAATGGAAAGCTCTGAAGAACATGATAAAAATTAGAAGCTTTTTAGGTTTGCTAGACATTACAGGCAATTTGTCAAGGGATTCTCAATGATTGCTACTCCTATGACATGCATAATTAAGAAAGATGTGAAATTTTTTTTTTAGGATTAGAAGTGCTAGGAAAGCTCTGATAAGTTAAAGGCTATGTTGACAAAAGCTCTAATTCTCACACAGCTAGAACCCAGGAAGGAGTTTGTCATCTACAGTGATGCCTTATACAATGGGCTCAGATATGTGTTGATGCAAGATGGTAAAGTGGTGGCATATGCATCTAGATAGCTGAAGCCACATGAGAGAAATTATCCCACTCATGATTTAGAGCCAACAACAATTGTCTTTACCTTAAAAATATAAAGGCACTATCTATGTGGTGAAAGATGCTATGTCTATATAGATCATAAAAGCTTAAAATACTTACCCACTCAGAAAAAACTGAACCTAAGGCAATAGAGATGGATGGAGTTGATCAAAGACTATGATTGCTTAATTGACTACCATCCTAGTAAGGTGAATGTAGTGGTAGATGCGTTAAGCCAGAAGCTACTAGGTAGCTTAAAGGCAATGAATGTCCAGTTTCAATGCCATGAAGATGGGGCCTTGCTAGTTGAACTGTAGGTGAAACCTGACTTAATTTAATAAGTGAAAGAAGCCTAGATAGATAATGAGCAACTTCAAAACTTGATATGGTTGATCAAAGAGGGGAAGCCTATTGAGCATAAAGTTAAAGTAAATAGTTGTCTATATTATTATAATAGATTTTATGTACCCGACGGAGAAGGCTTTAAGAGGTATATATTATAGGAAGCCCATAATTCTCCTTATGCTATGCATGCTAGGAGCACTAAGATGTACCAGGACCTAAAAACCTATTACTAGTGTCTAAGAATAAAGATAGACATAGCTGAGTATGTTACAAGATACCTCACTTATCAGCAAGTAAAGGCTGAACATCAAGCTCCTTCTAGATTGCCCTATCCTATAATAATACCAGGATGGAAATGGAAAAGAGTTACCATAGATTTCATAATAGGATTACCCATGATAAGAAGTAGATGCAATGTAGTATGGGTGATTGTAGGCATGTTGACTAAGACATCACACTTCATTCTAATAAGAATGGATTATTCCTTAGAGAAACTTGTATAGCTGTACATTGATGATATTGTCAAACTACATAGAGCGCCAACATTCATTATCTTAGATTGAGACCTGAGGTTTACATCTAGATTCTAGAAGAGATTACATGATGCCTTGGCTACCTGACTCACCTCTAGTTCCATATTTCACCTATAGATAGATGGCCAATGAGAATGGGTCATCCAAATACTAGAAGATATTCTAAGAAGCTATGCCATCTAGTTCAAGGGTAATTGGGATAAATATCTATCATTAGTAGAGTTTGTATATAATAATAGTTATCAGACAAGCCTAGGAATGGCACCTTATAAGGCTATATATAGAAGAAATTGTAGAACTCCATCATGTTAGATAGAATTAGGTGAAAACAAGCTAATAGGGCCAGACCTAATTAAAAATGCAGAAGAGAAAGTTAGACTTATTAGAGACTGGCTAAAAACAACAATAGATAGATAGAAATCTTATGCCGACCTGAAAAGGAAGCCTATCATTACGCCTTGACTTTTAGTCCAATTTACTCACACATAGAGTGAGAATTAAAGGAAATCGTGGGGATTAAAATTGATGTACAGATCAAGTAAAGTCAGTTGGTATGAATAGTAAATGAAAATTCATTAAGGGATATAATGGTCATTTTCTAAATTGTTAGGGGCAAATTTTAGAAAAAAGTAATTTAAGAATTATCAATAAGTGAAACATATATAGAAGAGGTAGAAACATGGAAATAATATGAAAGAAATGTAGAAGTGTGAAAAGAATGAGGTTCAAGACTCGATCTTAGAAAATAGTAACATCGGACTATGAATAGTACCACTCGAGTCCAACGGGGTTTATCATATCAAAAATATGTATTCAATAAAAGTTAGTGTGTGATGAAATTTAGGAATAATTTGAGGTCATATAGGTAGTTAAATAAGCAAAAGAAGTTTGAATTGTAGTGTCCTGATAAATAGTAATTTGGTTTTAGCTGAATGATAAAATATATGAAATGAGCTTAGAAAAATCTAAAAATAGCACGACTTGATGGTCAAAAATTCTAACTAAGCCAATGGTAATGAGATTGGAATTTTTTAACCAAGGGAAATAATTTATTTAAGCTAATTAAAATGGTGATTTATTGGTTTAGTGGGTTTTGCTCAGTTAAAAATTATGAAATTCAAGAGAGGCACTAATTATAGTATTTTTGAATTTTTGGAAATAAGAATGGAATTTTTTGAGGCTTTTATGATTAAAATTAAATTTTTATGCACTAAAATACCCAAAAGTTAATCCTAACCATTAGATCTTATGTGGGATGATCTTAACCATTGAAAGGGGGGTATATAAGGGTGGAAAATCTAGATTTTATGAGCATCATCTCCCTAAACTCCATGGATGGCCAAAATTAATCTTCCTCCTACCATAAACATGATATTTTCTCTCTCCTCTCCCTAAAAATGCACCCATAAACTCAAACCAAAGGTGTAAAATCCATCTAACACCTTTATAAAGCCTAAAAAATCATGAAAAAACAAGGAAGATTTGGTTAGATTTAAGTAT
>CANXYI011207490.1:0-13649 GCA_948208565.1 Hura crepitans
AATCATGAAATTCTACTTGATTTTAAGTTTAGGATGAATATTAAATTATTTGGGTCCATTATCATTATTGGTTTCTATCAAATTTTTATTTTTTTCACTGTGTATGATGGAGAAAAACAACATACTCAAGACTAATAATCATGAGGCAAGATTAGGGAAAAATATATGTGATACATATGCATCAATTGTTAATGACCCAATGATTAGTAGTTGCATATGATGCAACTAGCATGTGATGCCTACCATTTATTTAATGGTTATCTTGTTGAGCACACTCAAGGCTTGGACCTTAACAAAAATGGATACTGACTCACTAGGATAACTTCTAAAGGGCTTTTAAGATCAATTAGTAAGGGCTATCGATTCGTAATAAAATAGTGGGAGTAATGCATGATTTTTAAAGACCTTAAAATTATAGCATACATATATATGATCATACTCTAACATGATTTCACTTTTCACATGTAGCATCATTGTCATAATGTCTTTCAACTTAAATTTACAATTAACACTTGTGGCTAATAAGCTTACTAGTTCTAATTATATAAATTGGCTTAAAAACCTTATAATTATTTTTAGGAGTGAAAAGCTGGCCTATGTAAGTAAGAAGATAGTACCCACTATCTAGCTTATAATGCTTTTATCGACATGTAGTAAGCATATCAAAAGCACATAGAAGATATAGATATTGCTTTATGCATTATGCTAGGATTTATGTCTCCTAAGCTGTAGAAATAGCACGAGCATATGGATGCTGTTGCAGTTTCACTCCACCTCGAAGAGTAATTTGAGGAGTTGAGTAGGACTAAGAATTATAAGATCTCAAAATCCCTATTTTATTGTAAGATGGTAAAGGGAACTTTAGCCACCTAGCACGACCTGAAGATTAATAGGTACATAAAAGGCTTGGTAGCTCTGGGTTTTGTGATAGATGTGGATCTAAGTATAAACTTAATTTTGTAAAGTTTTCTTGATAACTATACAAGTTTTATGCTTAACTATCAGATGAATAAGATTATATCTATAATCCCTAAGCTAATTAATATGCTCAAGAATACTTAAGATGCTATTAAGAAATAGTCTTTTAAGATGTTATTAAGAAATAATCTTCTAAGATGGTCATCATTTTTGGTTCATCTTCTTTAAATCTGAAGAAGAAGAATAAGAAAAAGAAAAAGAAATTTGGTACCTAAGGTGGCTTTAGTAAGAAGAACAGAAAATAAGTTGTTATTGATCCATCAGCTATTAGAAAAAAGACTGCTAAAGAAGGCATATCCTTTCATTGCAAAAAGTATGGCCATTAGAGGCATTACAGCAAGGCTTGTTAGAAGTATGCCCTATAACTCATGTAATAAGGTTATATTCATGTATTCAAACCTTGTAAATTTATATTACAAGATATTTCTCTTTTATTTAATGGTACTTTTAAATATTACTTATAATTGTTTGCAATGTCTTGAACCATGTTACAAAGTCCCTAATATAAAATCATAATGAGGAGGAAATCATAAAGTGTTCATGATGTGAGATTTCTATTGAATACAAATGTGATATGCGTAAAAATCCCTAATCATAGTATTAAAAATATGGGACATTGTTAATACAGATAGCTTAGCACATGTTGTATTTCTTGATTGGATTAAGAAATAGTTTTCACATTTTGTAAGCAAAGAAATGCTTCAAGTTAACACATAGATGCTTACTTGGGAAGCAACTACTCAGAGGCCCACCACGAGATTATTATGTGGATATTTAATTCATGTCAATAAAATTATCTCATCATATTAGTGGTGCAAGTATCCTTAGACTTGAGATCACTAACTATCTTAAATATGAAGTGACATACTTTTACTCTAATGTTTTTACTTCAAACAAGGAGTATACATGATGAGGTGCTTGGGCATGGCATAACATATTTGAAGATATGGTAGTAATCGATAAAGGATTCACCACCCCATATAATAGTAGGGATTTTATCTCACTATTCTAATAAGTATCTTATATTCAAAAATCTCTAGCTAAAGCAAAGTGCCATGTGTGAATGGGATTCACTAAGGGAATTTTAGGAATAAATGTGAAATTATTAGTATGATATGTCTAGGGCTTAATTAGACATACATAGTTAAGCTATGAGTTGATAAAAGTCCATAATAAAAAATGGATAAAGTAAAAGATGGTGAAAAGAGTTTATTACATGTAATTATATATTAAAGGGTTAAGTCAAACCATTTGATGTTCTAGCACTTAGGTAATCATGATGCATGGCTATATGACTCTCTTGACTTGTATACAAGTGATATATCAATTGTTTAATTGATATTGATTCAATAAGATTAAACCTACAAAGTCCAAGTTAGACTAGGACTCTAATTCACTGTGTACTACCAAGTTATTCTAGAAACCTATAGGGCCACACACATAAAAGGAGTTTGAGGAAGATTCAATGGGATTGAATGTTCTAATTATATGAGGCAACATTGAAAGATAAATAAAGGAGAAGAAATTAGCAAATGGGTTTAGGGCCCATTTGCAAATGAGAAGTCTAGAAAATCAAGGTTTTTAGACCCGGTCCTTATTGAGTCTAAATTTTAATGGTTGTTGCATCTAATTTTTATGGGCTTTTGATAGGTTTAAGAGGTCAAAAAATTAGAATAATTATTAATAAAAAATGGGTCCTAGGAGTACAAGATAGGATTAATGAAATTTTGGCAAAAGTAGATTGCACATAAGCCTATTAAAAGGTTTATGCGCATAGGATAGAAGGGGGCCAATTAAGGTTTTTTATTCTAGTCTGACACAAGGTAAATTTTAAGTGTTAAAATCTGACCTAAATAAGATTTATTTAAAGTACAAATAACCTTTATTGTAGCAATCACCATAGAGATACATTATGCTATAGAATTGCCACATAGAACAGTTGAAAACACACGATTTTCTTTTTCTTCCTTCATCCACTTGTAATTCCTACTACCACCTAGAATTATAAGTTCCTCTCTTTTAACAACTTCTTATATGGATTACCTTAGAGGTATTCCTAGAAAAGGATCAATATGGTTTGCAACAACCCTACAAGAAGAGCTCAAAGAAGGAATTTGCTGTCATCCTTTACAGTAAATCACTTTTAAGATGAATTTTAAATTATCTGAGTCTATTATCATTGATGGTTTTGAATAAAATTTTAATTTTTTTGCTATGTATGATGGAGAAAAACTAATAATGGCTACTTGAAGTTTTATAAGAAGAAAACGCAAAGAGTTACTTCAACTTCAAGTATTAATGTGATTGAAATTAATACTAGTATAACTATTGATAACCAAACATGGGAATTAGATATTAGATGTTGTTCTCACTTAATTTCTTCTATCTAGGGAGTGAGGAGTAGTAAGAAGGTTGAAGAAGTAGATGTAGGCATGTGCGTAGCAAATGGAGCAAGAGTTGTTGCATTAGCTATAGGATCATATCATCTTATTTTACCTTTTAGGTTTGTATTAATTTTAGATAATTGTTATTATATTTCTTCTTTATCTAGAAATATTGTTTCAATTTCTTATCTTATTGAACAAGGTTTTGATATTTCCATTATTAAGAAAAAAGGTTATTCTATTTACTTGGATAATGTGTTTTATTTTTTGGGCACAATATGTAATGGAATTTAAGTTTTAGAAAGAGATAAAGAAGTACATAACATTGATACCAAGAATTCCAAGATAGATAACCTAATGCCATCATATCTTATTAGCCATATAAATGAGAAATATATAACTAAGTTACACAAGTAGGGTAGCTTAGGATCATTTGATTATGAATCATATGATACATATGAATTTTATTTATTAGGCAAGATGACAAAATAACCATTTTCTAGAAAGGGTGAGCGAGCAAGTGAGTTATTAGAACTTATCCATGTAGATGTGTGTGATCCAATAATAACACATGCACATAGAGGTTTCTTACACTTTAATACCATTATTGATGATCAATTAGGACATGGGTATTTTTATTTAATGAATCATAAGTCAGAAGCCGTTGAAAGTTCAAATAATTCAAAAAAGAAGTTAAAAAACAACTTGGAAAAGTATTAAAATTCTTCAATATGATTGAGGTAAGGAATGCTTAAGTTAAGAGTTCTAGGGTTATTTAAGAGATAATGGCATCTTGTCTCAGTGGATTCCTCTATATGAACCACATCATAATAATGTAATTGAAAGGAGAAATTAAACACTATTAGATATGGTTCAATCTATGATGAGTCTTACAGACTTACCTAAGTCCTTCTTTTAAAACTACAATTTATATTTTAAATAGAGTTCTATCAAAGTTGGTTAGGGGTACACCATATGAGATATGGTATAACAAGAAAACTATTCTTCCACATATCAATGTATAGGGATGCCTTGTATATGTAAAGAGAGTAATGTTAGATATGCTTGAAGCTAAGTCTGACAAATGCTTATTTATGGGGCATCCAAAAGAAACTTTAGGATACTACTTCTATCATCATTTAGAACAAAAAGGTGTTTGTTTCAAACCTTATAGTCTTTTTAGAGTAAGAGTTTCTCATAAAAGATAGTGGGAGTAAAGCTGAACTTGATAAAGTTTAGGATCTACAAATTTAATTAGATCAACTGACTGATCTTAGTTTTATTACTCACATTGATGAGGTAATAAAAGAACCTATGAAAACAAAAGTTCCTAGAAATCTACTAGGGTTAGGACTTTTCCAGAGAAATATGGATTTCTTATAGGCTAGGACAAGGAAGTGACCATAGTAGAGAACTATGAGCCCATTAGTTATAAGGAGATTTTAAAGAGTTCAGAATTAGACTCATTGCATAAGGGCATGAAATCCAAAATGGATTCCATAGACGATAACTAGGTGTGGACCTTGGTTGATCCACCTAAAGGGATAAAACCTATTAGGTGTAAATGGGTCTTTAAGATGAAGACCAACATGGAAGGTAATATGATTAACTATAAAGCTTAATCGATAGCAAAAGACTATCATTAAAGATAAGGCATCGACTTTGATGAAACATTTTCTCCAGTTGTGATGCTTAAATCCATTCAGATTTTACTTGCCATTACTACAATTATGATTAAGAGATCTTGCAAATAGATGAAAAGACAACTTTCCTTAATGAAAAATTGTAAGTGAAAGTGTATATGACACAAGTTGAAGGTTCTACATCTAAAGATGCCACTTAGATCTACAAGTTTTCAAGATCTATTTATGGATTGAATGAAGTATCAAAGAGCTGGAATATCCATTTTGATAAGACAATCAAAGAGTTTAGTTTCTCATAAAATATGGATGAACCATATGTTTCCAAGAACATTAGTGGGAGTGAAATCATTTTTCTTGTGTTATATTTATATGACATACTACTAATACAAATGATGTCTCTATCCTCTAGTTAATCAAGATTTGGATGAGTAAATAGTTGTCTATAAAAGACCTTGGAGAAGCAACCTAAATCTTTGGGATTATGATCTATAGAGATAAATCCAAAAGGTTGCTTAGTTTTTCACAATCTACATATATAGATAAGATGCTAAAGAGGTTTAGCATGGATCTCTCCAAGAAAGATTATATTCCTATGTTACATGGGAAACAACTTTCTAAATTTATGTTTCTCAAGAGACAAAAGGAAAGAGAGTGTATGAGTAGGATCCCATATGCTTTCGCTAAAGGATCTATCATGTATGCAATGTTATGTACAAGACCTGATATAGCATTTGCTCTAAGCGTCATGAGTAGATTCCAATATTATTATATTAAGGAAGATTAGGTGGCTATCAAGAATATCCTTAAGTACTTGAGAAATATACTTAAGTACTTAAGAAGGACCAAGGATCTATTCTTAGTTTATGGAGAAAGAGATCTACAGGTTAGTGGGTATGTAAATGCTACCTTTCAATTTGATAAGGATAACTATAAATCTCAATCTAAATATGTATACATTTTGTGTAGAGGAGTAGTTGTTTGAAAGATTTCCAAATAGGATATGACTACGGATTTTGCCACTAAAGCCAACTACAAAGTAGCTTTCTTTTTAATAAAGGAAGCCATTTGGATTAAAATGTTCATTACTAAAATTGGAGTTATTCCAACCATTGCTAATTTGATACCTTTGTATTAGGATAAAAATAGGGCTATTGCATAAGCTCGTGAACCACACTCTCATCAACGGTATGAACATTTTCTTTGATGCTACCATTTGATTAAGAAGATCACCGGTAGATAGGATGTGAAAACTAAAAGGGTCTCTACAGATCAAAACACAGCTAATCCATTATTAAAGGCACTATCAAAAGGAAAGTTTGATCAACATGTAAATGTAATAGGCATTAAGAGAATGGGTGATTGGCTCTAGTCCAAGTGGGAGATTATTAGAAGTATACCTTATAGCTTATGTAATATGGTAGTATTCATGTATTTAAACCTTATGAATTAATAAAATAAAGCATTTCTCTTTATATCATGGTACTTTTAATGAATCCCATTCACTTATGATAGTTTGCTCTAACAAGAGATTCCTGAATATGGATTACTCATTAGAATTGTGAGATAAATTTCCCACTGTAATCTATGGGGGGTAAATCTTTTATTGATCACTACCATATCTTCAATATGTTATGGCATAATTAGAACAATATGTCTAGGGCATAATTAGACATACTTAGTAATATATGAGTTAACAAAAGACCAAACTCAAAACTAGATGTGGTAAAAAGGGATGAAAGGAGCTTATTGCACCATAACTATATATGAAAGGATTAAGTCAAACCACTTGGACTTTCTAGCACTTGGGTAATCATGATGTATAGCTAAATACCTCTCTTATCTTGTGTATAAGTGATATATCAATCAGTGAATTGATATTGATTCAATAAGATTGAATTTATAGAGTCTCGATTGGACTAGGACTTAATTTCATTGTATACTACCAAGCTATTTTGGAAACCAATAGTGTCACACATATAAATGAAGTTTGAGGTAGATTAAATGAGATTGATTGTTCTAATGACATGGGATACAATTGAAAGATGAATTAAGAAGAAGTAATAAGAAAACGGGCTTGGCGGTCAAATTACTAATGTGTAGTCTAGAAATTAGACTTTTTGTACTTGTGCCTTGTTAAGTACAAATTTTAATTATTCTTCCATTTAATTATTTAGGCTTTTAAAATTTATAAAAGGCCTTAAATTAAAGTAATTACTATTATAAAATGTAGCCTAGAAGTGCTACATAGGATTAATGAAAGTGGGGCTAAAGCAAATTGTACATAAGCCTATTAAAAGGCTTATATGCATAGGATTGAATAGGGCCCATTGTGTGGATCCATTTAGGTCTAACTTGGAAAATCTTGAGTATTATAATTTGACCTAAAAAGGGTTTATTTGAATTTTATTTAACCCATATAATGATAGCCACCATATGTATATTTTCTATGTCAAAAATTGCTACATAGGACAATTAAAAGCACACAAATTTGTTCTTCTTCCTTTGTCCAATTGAAAATCCTACTAGTACCTAGATTTTTAAGTTGCTCTCTTCTAAGAACTTCTTATGTCGATTACCTCAGAGGTGTCCCTAAATAAGGATCACTATCATTTATAGCAACCCTGTGATAAGAGCTCGCAAAAGTAATCTACTATTATCATTTATGATAAATCACGAAATACTACTAGATTTGTTATTTATGACCTATTTTAAATTATCTAAGTCCATTATATTTCCTTGTTTTTCTCAAATTTTTTATTGTTACACTACATATGATGGAGAAAAACCAATATTATGTGTGTTAAATATATATGTTGGTTGAGACCATAATGATTATGATAAAGATAAAAGCCTATAAAATGATATGATTAACTATATGATATCTAGAACATTAGAAGTGAGTGCAGGTAAGCATATGTGTTTTCTTGATAACACAACCATATTATTGTAATGACAAGTCTATTTATAGCATAATAAAGCTATGAATGTATGATGAATGTGATTCTAGCAAGTGATATTGTATACACCACTAAGCTTTATACTTTATGCTTAGCGCATTATTATTTTTACTTTGTATATGATCAAGAATAGGTTAAAGCCAAAGCCCCTTGTAAAGCTAGAAGATTAAGTTAAAGCTCATATTTTGGGTATTTTTGATTTCCTATATATAAATTTTGGGATGTTGGCCTATCGAGGTACTCATGAGTTGTACAAAGGGAATTAGGCCTAAATTACTTTTCAAAATGTTTTAAAACTTTTATT
Source organism: Hura crepitans (assembly GCA_948208565.1). NCBI lineage: Eukaryota > Viridiplantae > Streptophyta > Magnoliopsida > Malpighiales > Euphorbiaceae > Hura > Hura crepitans. Next base: position 8,267 of record CANXYI011207490.1, read on the forward strand.
AAACCATATTTACTCTTGTAATATGTATCTAAACTACTTATATTAGATTTTATTTTGTTTATTCTTTTGAGATGCATTATTTGTTAAACATGTAATGTTGAGATTTTTTAGTAGATTAAGAAGATCTTAATTAGTTGAAAGATGTTAATCGAGATTATAGAAGTGTTTTCATAATATAGATTTCTATTAATTTTTGGGATAATGCCCCAATATAGCTATTATGCTATCGAATTTTTGACATTATAAATTCCCAATTAATTTTATGTGTTAAAGTTTTTATTAAACCAAATTCTAAAAGATCATGTGTTCTAAAATATTTTCTATAACACCCATTTTTTGAGGCTCTGTGAATAGTGCCACTAGGTCTGGGAAGTGTGCCCAAGGTGCTGGGGCACTTACACATAAACTAAGATAGCAGAACTAGTCATGGAACTTTTAAAGGCATTAAATTAATGAAAAAGGGAAATTTTAAAAATTTAGTAAAACCAATAATTCATTTCGGATGGTAAGCTACCCATCAGTGTAATAAAAATTTTACGGGTTGGAAATGACCCAGGATATGCCCGAACAGACCCAAAAATATTAGACCCTAAAGGTTAAAAATTCTATTGAGTCTATTGGTGAAAGAATTTTTGAATTTTGAGATTATTTGAAAATTCTCGTAATTTTTGAGGTTAGCATACAAATCAAGGCAGTTTGAAAACTATCGTATCGATGGAATTTGGCTACAAAAATTTTTAAACATGTAGAGGGAATTAAAATATGAATTTTAAAACAAATAGTGTTATTTTTGGAGGTCCATGTGAACTTTAGTGAATTTTTTATGCTTTTAAAAAAATCGAGCCATTTTAGGATGGTTTAAGTGGCTGTGGGACACTTCCACACCAGGAAAGCTAGCTTAAAGGCCATGCCAAGTGTCAACAGTGATTTTTAAGTGGATTTTTTCACTAAATAAGAGATAAAAAATTTTTCCTCTTTTCCCTATTGGAACTAATGCCACACAAAGGGAAATGAGAGATTTTCTTCTCCTTCCTTCAGCCATTTCTATAGGTTCTTAGTTCCTAAATTCATTTTTGGTTGTTAAAGAGCTAGAGGAAAAGGAATAACAATAAAAGGAACATCTAAGAATTAATTAAAAATCTACAAAGTTTATTGGACAAAAGCTATCTAGCAAGTGTATAAGGTGATTTATATGGCTTTCTCCTTGGATTTCCTTAAGTCTCTTAGGCTATAAATGGCTATTTAGGATTCCTAAGGTCTAATACCATGTGGTTTCATAGTTTTTGAGGTGATTCAAGAAGAGAAAAGCTTGAAGGAGGGGAGGAAAAACTTTCGTGAAGTAGGTTGAAAGTGTGGCTTAAAGGCTGAAAGTGTAGAATTTTCATTTCTTAAGTATAAGGTAAGTGAATTAAAGTGTTCACTTTATGCCCCTAAAATTCAGTACCTTTTCTTTGGGTTTAAGAATGGATTAAGCACCTAAATTAGCTTAGATAGGTAGTTATATGGGAGTGTTATAGTATATGGTTTAATGGGATGTAAATTCAATGGTATTTGATGAAAAGAAGTGAAATTAGTGTTAATCTCTTAGTTAGTCGAGAGGTGTTTATGATGCTTGATGTATGTTAATGATGTTTGATGCATGTTCATAATGCTAAGGTATAAATTGATGGACTTGGTGTTCATATGTAATTGAATTACTTGTAAATAGATGGGAAAGTGTATGTTGGCATGAGATGTATGTGTAGCTGAGAGCTTATGTCAAGCTTGTGGATGTGCATGGCTTGTTTTAGTGATACTAAGTAATGTTTGAGGTTGGCAATACATGTACATTAGGCCTAGGATATATGAATTCATGATATGGCATGTAGTAAGATTGGTTAATGCATGGTGGCATGGCAACCTAGCTATGGTCGAGACATACCATGGGCTTAGGGTACCTTAAATGGCATGAAAATGTTGATGTTTTGTGTACAATGTGATGTATGATAAATATGATGATGATAGCATGTCTAGCATAGTTAGTTTGGCATGAAATAAGGTAATAAATATACTTTAAAATGGCATGAAAAATGACCTTAAAACTTGGCTAGAAATAAGGTATGGAAGGTAGCTTATAATTGCCTACAAGGGCTATAGCTTGTAAATGAATAATGTGCCTAAGTTATGTACCTAAAATGACTATTATAATGTGATTACTTGTAGTGGCATGTAAGCTTATGTTTTAGCCTTTTAAGTGGCCTAAGTGTTGCTGCCTTGAGGGGAATGAATGTATGAAATAAATGGTGAAAATTGCACTAGAAAATAAGTTGAAATGGGCTTTAAACTGTTTGTCGTAAAGTAAGGAAATGACCTATAATTGTCCTAAAATGACCATTACCTGAACCCATAATTCGCATAAACAGTAAAAAAGATAATAAATGGTAATTCAATGTGAAATAAAACTAGGGAATTTTTGCCTTAAATATTGGTTATGACAATGCCTAAAAATGCTACCATAAAAGTGACCAAGAACTATTCAGTTGGGCCTATAACTGTCTAGGCTAAAATTTAACTGTGTGATAAAATTAATAACTATCTATTTTTGACATAGGAATATTATAAAAAGTTGATCAGTAAAGAAATGGATATAAATTAAGGTTAAATGGCCCATTAGTTAGACACCCACTAGATGGGTTGACTAGTTAACTTAGAGATTTTTAGTAGCTGCTACACTGTCTATTTTTCAGAAAGGCCGGTATAGTGGCTTAGGTCCATATTGGGGCTACTGTACTAATCTATTAGATAGATAACTTTTTACCCTTACCACCTAATGGCAATATTAAATTTTGCCAGTGTAGCGGCGTAGTTTCTGGAGGGCCACTGCACTAGTCTATTAGACAGATACAGTCACTATATGCCAAATCTTTAAAATAATGCTAATACAATGGTAAAGTTCCTAGAGGGCCACTATAGTAGTCTGTTGGATAGACCAGTCTGCTAGGTAGACCATACCTCATTATATGCACCTTGGGTGTTATAACTTAATTTGGCCAGTGCAGCGTTTAGGGTTTATAATATGGACCACTGCACTATTTTATTCCCTCTAGATCCAGTGTTTGTTAGTGTTGTCTTTCTAAATAGGCCAACTAATAAAAATTAACCAAGAACAAAATAATTTACTAGTGACATTGAAATATAATATAGAGGCATTTTGGTAATTTTACATAGACAATATTTATTGGCTTAATAATTAAAGACCATGCATTTAATTGTTAATAATGATCTTAAGACCATAATTTACATGTGTTAAAAGGATTAATTAGATAAATTACTAATAGGGACACCATAGGGGCAATTTGGTAATTTTGCATGTTAGTAATCTAGGTTGTACATTGAAATTTGAACAAATAAGTATACGAGTACATATGCATGAATAAACTATTGGACATGTTTTAAATGCTTGAATTCACCACTGAGTATATTATATACTCAACATACCTATTATGGTGCTCAAGTAACAAGAACAAGGATGTAGCCTCGTAAAGCATGTAGCGAAGTTCAGAGGTTATTCTTTAAAAGGTTGATAATGTACATTTTATATAGTTTTACACTCTATATACTTAGGTTTGAGATGGATGTTATGTATATAAGGGACACTAGATGTAATTATATAAGTATAGACTATGTTGTAATTAACTAGTTGTTAATCCTTTTGTGAATGTATGGCTTGTGTTGAAGATTTGTAAGCCTGAGGCTCTAATTTGTGTTCTTCTTGATTATGGCCTAAGGCTTGTGCTGATTTTGATAGGATAGTGATGTTATATTGATATTTAGGGGATTAGAAGGGTCTAGGAGATGTGAAAATCTATTATAGAAGTGTTTTACAGGTTGAAATTTTTTTTGGATAGTGACCCAAGCAACCGTTATGCTACTGGATTATAGGAAAAAATTTGATTGACTTGGAATTGTTCTGTATTGACATGAACATGATGGCATGATCCTAAATAGACTATATGAATAAATAAAACTAAATTTAGAGTTAGATAGGATTAAAAAGTGCAAAATAAGTAAAAGTTAAATAAATCACCATGGGAGAAATTTAAGGATAGGTGACCTAGTGGGAAGTGCACCGCTTATTGGGTTCCTTTAGGAATCTAATAGGGGGTGTTACATTTTCAAAGAGTTTTAAATTTATATGGGTCTTCGATAAGGTTAGTTTGGATATCAATTGTGTGTCACTTCTCACTTGGGTCTAGTGACTAGATAGGGTTAGGGGTCTCATAGATAGTAATTAAAACATAAATCAATCTTAAAAAACACACTAGCTCGTCTTAGTTGGTCAAACAATACTATCAATCCTAGGCAATGGGTACTCTTTCTTAACTGTCATCTTATTTAATTGCTTATAATTGATACATAACCTCAATGTCCCATATTCCTTAACTTATCAACAAATAATCTTTGCACTACTACCCAAGCTAAATGTGGTTTTGAGGAATAGCCCTTAGCACTTTTCTAAATATTTCAATTAAATATTGGTACAAGACTTTATGACTAGGCACATTTGAGGAATTAATAGGATTAGGAGGCACATGGGTTCTTACCTCTTCATCCATAACTAGTTAAGGAGGAGTCTCTAGGATTTTTGAAGATATCCTCTAATATAATAAAATAAATTTATCGAAGTCACCTTAAGTATTATCTTATATACACATATGTATATGCATTCAAATTGTTGTATATGAATTCAAATTGAATATACATACTACTAGCACTTGTGCTAGAATCAGTAAACCGACTATGATACCACTGACTATAACACCCTTATTAATGTACCACCTATGTACCCTAATAGAATATGCATATAACTTACTATGAAAGACATTAAAAGTAGAAAATAAATTAGATAATATGTCAATTAAAAGATGTAAGTCCTAGTATTAGAAACCCTAGTTATTGAAACTTAACACATATGTACTACAAAAATAAATCACCTATGTCAAAAACTTAATAGCCTATGAAGTAACTTAAGGATACAACTAAACAATCATAAATTAATGGAACAATTTACCAAGGACAAAATTAAACAAAACCCATTATTATGCCATAACCATATATTACTACCTACTTCATACTTATTTTGGTTTGGAATGCCAATCAGTCTCATACTTATATACAGCTTCTATACATATACTCCAAAAGGCTAGCTACGTATAAAGCTTTAAATAGATAAATTCCTTATTAAACTATGTATATACCATTCGAAACAATTTACATACAAACTTCTAAATTTTCAAGGCTATAGAAATATGTACTCTAAGGGGTAAGATTTGCCTTGTAGCTTGAGAATCTAGTGACTTGACATAAGCTATACATCCTTAAAGAAAATTTTGATGCTTTTCTT
>CANXYI011207583.1:0-11609 GCA_948208565.1 Hura crepitans
TCCCCCAAATTCTCCTAAAAGCCAATGCCATTCTTATCTTCTCTCTCCTTTATTTTTCTTTAATTTCTCTCTCCTCCCACCATAAATTCTCACACCTTTCATAGAGTTTTTAACCTCCATAGCCTCATGAAGCTAAATCCTTTGATAGAAATTGAAATCAGAGGCTATAAATAAAGGAATTCAATCTTGGTGAATATTGTAAAATTTTTGAGTAAGTGTTTTTATTTCAATTTTATTTTTGTTTTAGGTAACTTAAGTTATTCTAAGAAGTTCCATGGTTTTATATTTTAATTTGAAGTTGTGTAGAATTTTTAACAAATTTTCTATGCGAAATTGTATATGTTTAGGGCAAAAGGAAAGTGTTGAAGGAGAGTATCAATCTAGGCATCCAAGTGGTGGAGAAAAGGGTGTTTTCACATCTAGGCATATGGAATTGATTTAATTTGAGTATGCCACATAATTAGGCATGAATGATTGTATGTGTATATGTATGAAAATGTTATTTCTTATGGTCAAGTATGTAATTAATAGAAATGAATGATATGATTATGTTAATGAGGTAAAAATAAAATGGCATGCATGATTTGAGAGAAAGAAACAAAGTGTATAGGTGTGTGTGGTGTATAGCCGAAACATGGGCATATGTGTGCATGGTATGTGTGTTCATGTGTATGTCTTATTGAACATGGCATTGACAAGAAAATATGGTGTATAAATTATTTTAAAGATGTGAGTAATAATGATGAGAAGTACAAAATGTTAACATAAAACAATAATAACCTATTAAATTGGGGTGTAATGGTGACATGAGTAATAATGTATAAAATAATGTTCATATGTCCATTAATAGTGGCATAATAAGAAGGAATAGAATGATAATAAGTATGTGATGTAATGACTAAAGAAACATAGAAGTTATGGTGATATGCTCAAAGATATAGATTGCTTGATTTTGGAAAATGACCAAATGAATAGTAATCTACACATGAAATGACCAAATGAATAGTAACTTTGCAACAAAAGACCTAAAATTGAAAGTTATGTGGAATTGCATGTAAAATGGAGATCAATGTTATTAATGACACAAAACAGAATGGAAGATGATTAGTAATGAAATAAGTGAACCATAAATAGTGTATTGGCCCATCAGTTAGACACTTATTAGATAAGTTGATCGATCAACTAAGGAATTAGTGGCTACTAGGTAGGTTAGTCCTTCTGGCACCATTGTTGTTTGAGGTGATAGTAGGTGTAGCCACCGAGGTTGTAAGGTTAAACCCTATATGCTCAGGTATTGGGAAGTCCACTTGGGCTGAACCTTGCTACCCATTGGCTGTCTATGGATATTAGAAAGTCCCTCAGGGCTAATCCTTGCTATCCACCTATGTTACTCTAGAGATGTGATTTGGGGTATTGGGAGGTTCCATGGGGCTTATCTCTGTTATCCCACTTTTAGATATTAGGAGTTCTATGGACTTATCCCTACTATCAGACTAGGTAGATGCAGCTACCGAGGCCCAAAATATGGGCCACTGCACAGGATAGTTCCCATTATCTAGTATCCTAAAATATAGTCTATCTGTTATAGGCCTAAACACCATTAATTTAAGAATGATGATTATATTTGCATATACATGATGGAACTTGAGATACAACATGTACTTAAATAACTGGATTGCTTAATAGAAGATAAGTAATCACTTGTATGACAAGGCATTATAAGGTAAAGTAAATAACTGATAATTAGTACAATAAACTTGCAAGGACATGCCAATAATGGCTATACATGTGTATGTATATGATCTCATATATATGTGTGCATGATATACCATTCTTGTGTCAATTCCACCACTAAGTGTATACTCTGCATGTCAGTGTTTTGATGCACAGGTCATAGATAAAGGTTGTAGTATAGCTTCATTAATACAATGTAGCTATTATTGAGTCTCCTCATTGGTATACTTTTTGTACTCTTTTTATTATGTCATAGTAATGCACTCATGTATATTAGGGAGTTAGAAATCGGTAGTGGATATACATCATGAACCTTTAGATAGTTGTATATCCGTATAAATCTAACCTAAATATATATATTTATATATACATGTATAGTTGTTGGATATTTGTGGGTTTCAAACCCTATGATTTGCTATGTGTTAATGTTGCTTATGTTTTGGGGGACCAGAAGAGTTTAGGAGATGAGTTTTAGCTTGGGAATATTATATAAGTGCTTTTTATGCGAAGAAATTTTTGGTTTGTCACCCGGGAAGCTATTATGCTGCCCATTTTTCTGTAAAATGGATAACAAACATAAAGTGGAGTTTTATCATACTAAAATATGCAGTAATGAAAAGTTGTATCATAACAAACACTAGATGGTCAAGATAAGTCAAGGTTAGTCAAAGTGACATAAGTGTTAAACGAATGGACCATGGAGAAATCTAAGGATAGGTGACCTATAGGAAGTGGCACCTCTTGTTTGTTTCCTTTGGGAATGGGTAAGGGGTGTTACATATAAGTTGTAAATAGTTGACAACAGCTAAACTTCACACAACAATGCAGTGGATTCAACAACTATCATTTTGGTATATTATGTATCTCATAATGTGATGTATTTAAAGATAGATGGCATTCATATGTAATCTCTTAGGATGATTCTAGTATAGATATGTATTATAAATATGATAGGTCCTAATGTGAATAAAGTATGTATGCATATATTTATGCACTTTCAATGCTCATATCCCTAATAAGATGATATGACTGTTATAATTGTGATGCTAATGATTCTAGTATACTAGAAGGATCATATGGAACCTGTATGGTGGATTGAGGTTGAAATTATTTAGAAATATTAAATTAAGCATGTTCTATTTATGGCCATACCACTATGTAACCATTATGCTATCCAATTTTTATAAAACTAGGATAAGATTAGATAAGCATGGATATATGTGCATAATTAAACTAATTGTATTTTTACATACTCTATAAAATCAATGAAAAAATAAAGATTTAAAAAGTTGAAAAATGAAATAAGTAATTTAATCATATGAGGTCTTGTTAGGTTCTTAATGTGTCATCTCTTATATGGGTTCAACTATCAAACTAGGTGAAGGGTGCCACATTTAGTGGTATTAGAGTAGATTTTGGTCTTCCTTAGCCTATAAGGTTGCATATGATTGCAATTGTAACACCTTCTACGTAATTCCAAGAGGAATCAAATATGGGATGCTACTCCTCGACAATCACCCATCCTATTTCTATCACATTTGGTATTCATTTAACACTTATTGAATTAACTACTTAATGTATGTTGTATGGTCCTTTTGCTACCTTGACTAGTTATTATTTTGAAGTAGATTTAATCTAACTATTATAACCAATTTATCTAACCATTATCCATTTTACAAAAATTTTGATAGCATAACAGCTGCTCAAGAGAAATACCAAAATTTTAAACCTGTGAAAAAGCACTTTTAGTATCTATCCTTCACATCCTAGACTCATTTAGTCCTCTCAACATCATCCATATCACATCATAGACAACACAGAGTCTCGGACCTATAACATGCAAGATCATATAGACAAGGATGTATATATATACATAAATACACAGTGTACTACGACTGATCTTAACACAATCCAATATATAGTGATGTACATTTTTAGTCTTATTATCATCCCAAGCCTAACTCCCTACATAGACATGAGTGCCTTATTACATACACAAAATATACAAAAACTATACCCTTAGCTTCTAACAGCTACACTGAAGGTCTTAAGGCTACTTGACTCTTTACTATCTCCTACTTGCACATTGGAACACTAATACACTGAGTATGAAATCTATGGTGAATTTAAGGCTATATATATCTGTAATGATGCACAATCATGTAGAAATGCACATCATGCAATTGATGTAATCATGTAAGTCTAGTTATTTACAATTATGCCCTTTACCAACATGTTCCTTTACTTATTCAATATGTTTTATATTTTATCTCAATATTCAATATTATACCATTTATTGTTCATAATTTTAGTAGTTATGTCAGAAGTATTTGTATTATATTAAGCATGCATATACATTTTTACTCATTAAAGCCTAAACTAAAAACACTATACTTTTAGACACTAGATAGTGGGATCCAGACTGTGAAATGGCCCATATTATGGACTTTGGTATTTACATTTACTTAACTCCACCTGATAGCAGGGATCAGTTCATGAGAACCTCCCAAATTGGAATGGTAGGGATTAGTCCTAGTGGAAGTCTCAATAATAGGGATTAGCCCTGTGGGACCTCTAAAATCCCAATAATCATATCATCTCAGTTGGATAGTAGAGATTAGCCCCATGGAATTTCTCAAATCCATAATGAAGTTGGCAAAGCAAGGATCAACCCATATGGACCTCCCAAAACTCAAATGTGTAGGACTTTCTACTAGAACCTCATTGGCTACACTTGTTATATCAAATAGATCAGCAATGGCCTAAGATGACCAAAACCCCTAGCAGCTATAAATTCGTTAGTTGACCAGTCAACACATCCAATGGGTGTCTAACTGATATGAGCCAATTCTAATTACCAATTTTATTGACTCAGTTATAAGTTATTCATTAACAATTATAATATGGTTGATAGCCATCTGACATACATGTATAGCTTCATTATTGCAAACTTAGCCTTTATAATGCATTTTACCCTTTGTGTCACTATTCATTTGGTCCTTTTTATAACCTTAATTCTCTAGCCATTTTTCTTACACAATTTATAACAATTGTCTCAATATTATGTCTCACTATCATTCTAACTTTCATAGTTTTATTATGAATATTGTCACCATTATTTAAGGTCTCCTTAGTCACATTGTTTCATCTTATCCAATTTTATATAGTTAACCATTTTGAGCTTTATTCTTACAACCATTAATGATTATCATCACACATGACATACATGCCTTATGCTTTACTGTAATTAGGTCATGTCATTCCTCACTATTTATCATTATTTCTTTTTCCAATTATCACATTTACAACTATCATTTATGCTCACATTTTAGCCTAAATGCATTACCATCACTCATAACCCACACTTGCACACTAACACCTATCTCATGCATACCATTTGGCTATACCATAAACACACACATGCACCCACATTTCTTCCACATTAATCACACATATAAGCTTCTTTTTATCACATTAACATAAATGTAAAACCATTACACCTCTATATGGACACATACATATAAACTTACACTTTCATAGAAACATTTTCACACACATTCACACACATGCATTACCATAAATTCACATACCTAGGGTGTGAAAACACCCTTTTTCGCCACTTTTAGCCTTTGGTTAGCCTTCCTCATTGAGCTTCCTATCTTAACCTAGAAATATACACAATCTAGGATTTAAAAGATTCTAAAAAATGCTACATAGCTCCAAATGGAAATCTAACTCCATGGTTATTCTTAGAATACTTAGGACAACCTAAAAAAATAAGAAAATGGAATAAAAGGCCTTACATAGGAAAATACACTATTCCCCAAGTGCTCATATCTCAGTTTTAAATCCTTATTTCTTAATTTTGTCAATTGGAATAGCTTTCTAAGACTGTGGAGGCAAAGAACCACATAAATTTATGGGGTTTAGGCTTGTATAGAGATAGCAAAGAAGTAAAAAAGGTGGAGAGGGAGTATTATGGTGGCATCAAACAAGGGAGGTGGAAGAAGGAAGATGACTCCTTTTGGCATATGTTGCACTCCCACATGTGTTAGGCTTTTTACGTTTGCGAGATGGATGGCTCAGATCATGCCACATGTCAATCCAACGGTCCATTTTAACCTAATTTTCTTTTAAAATTTAAAAATTCAAAATAAATCTAGACCACCAAAAATCATGGTTTTAGTGCCCAAAATTCTTAATAATGCCCATTAAAGGCCTTGTAATATCTCAGGTGAAAATTCCCTTAGGAACTTCAGTTACTATTCACTTACATAATTAAGATATTGGAAATAAATATTAAATTACATAAGAATATTAAAATTCCTTCACCAATAGACTCGTTTGAATTTTTAACCTTTAGGGCATGATATTTTCAAGTCTATTCGGGCACATCCCGAAGCTATTCTAGTATAATCTCAACTAAGGTCACTATTCACTAGCTCTTAGCCTAAAATAATTTATTTGTTTAGCTAAAAGTTTTAATTCTTTCATTTTGCTCATTTTCTAGCCGGTAAAGTTTTATGACTAGTGCTTCCTTTTCTAGCCATCATAAGGTGCCCCAGCATCTTGAAATACACTATTCATGCCTTAGAGGTACTATTTATGAAACTAAGATTTATGACCATTACAGCTATAAGGTTTTACATGCACAAATCACATGATGCTATACTCTTTGAGGCTACTTTTTATTCTACTATTATAGATGAGAGATGAGCATAACAATAGCACATGTTGGTGATAAAGAGATAGGAAGCCATGTTCCTACAACAATTCACGTGCCAATGAGTTCAGAAGCTCCAATCACTAGTCACACTAGTTAACTAGCACTTATATAGCTAGCACCACCATAACTAGCACTACTATAACAAATAGTTGATTTACTTAGATAGGCTATTGTAGAAGTTGCCCTACCTCTACCACTAGTACCACACCATAACCATCTCAAGCTCTCTAAAAGATTTACCTAGAATTGGTAAAGAAAATGAGAGTTGCATACTTTATGTGGATAAAACATGTTAACTCTACTACAGTAGAGTATTTGGTTGAAAAAAAAATGATTTGATTTTGTAGCAATTGCAATGTATCACACATGAAAATTTGATATATGCTACCTCACCATCACAAGACGAGGCATTCCATTGGTGTGAAATAGTTGTAAAATATAAGGTACCAAGAGAACTAACATTGGATTTCTTCTTATAGGAATTTAAGAAATAGATACCATAGAGAAATACCTAAAAAAAAGAGATAGGATTTTCTAAACTTCAAATAGAGCCATACCAAAGTATGAAATGGAGTATGCTTGACTAAATAGATATACAAAAGAAATTATACCCATTGAAGTAGAAAGACATAAAAGGTTCGAGAAAAGCCTCAATAATGACATAGGCTATAGGTAGTAGTGATCAAGATTATAGAATTTGCTTATTTGGTAGCTACATTATGCATGATAAAAGACTTCTTATAAGAAAGAACGAAGAATTTTTAGAAGAAAAGGGTATTGACTATCGGCCATGCTTGTGCTGCCAAGACTTAGGTAAAAAGTAGAAAGGAAACCCAGCCACTCAATCATCATAGTAATCAACTTAGACTCAAAAATCAAGGCATAGAGGGTAGACCTCGCCAATAATTGAAACCAACTATTAGTTCATTTATTTCCAATGGAAAGAGTGCTCCACCACTTTGTGAAACCTATGGGAAGAATTATAGTGGGTTTTGCTAGAGACCTATCTTTGGTTCATGCTATAGATACACCTCCAAAGGCAATTACTAAAGGGAGTTTCCATTAAGAGTGAAAGAGGCTTCATAATTTTAAGCTACATCACTAGCACTAGCTAGGGGTTAGAAAGAGAACATAAGAGACAAAGCTAAAAGGAGTCAGAAGTCGAGATCAAAGAGAAATCAAAGGACAAAGGCTCGGGCCCTAACATGCCAGTATAGTATTTGAGCTTAAAAAGAGATAGATTCTCTAGATGTGGTAGCTAGTAAATTTTATTTTCTCATTTTACCTTTTCTAGCATTAATTTATTTATAGTCTATACATTTCTATGTTTACACCATACTGCATGGGATAGAGGGTTGTAGTTAGAACCACTAGACAAAGATATCATGGTATGTAACCCTATAGGCCAACATGTGGTAGCCAATAGAGCATACAAGGATTATCCCTAAGTGTCTAAGGGTAGACCTTTCTTGCGGACCTTATCAAATTATCCTTTGATGAGTTTTACATTAGTTTTGGTAACGATTGGCTATTCAAACATCATGCTATTATTCTATGCTATAGAAGAGAATTTACACTTTTGATAGTAGATGGGAATGAAACTACAGTAGTTGGTCAAAGAACATATTTCTTATCTAATGTTATCTTTTCAATGGCAGTAAGGTTGTAAAGTGTACTTTGCACATGTGGTGGATACTAAGAAGGTGGGACCCAATGTTGTTCAAATACTAGTAATCGCAAAATTTCTAGTTGTTTTCCTATATGAGCTACTAGGTTTACCACTAGAGCATTAGCTCAAGTTTGCTATTGAGTTGTATCAAGGCATAACACTAGTATTAATAACTCATTATAGAATAGCACCTATAGCCTTAAAGGAATTGAATGTACAATTACGATAACTATTAGGTAAAAGACTTATCAGATCGAGAATCATGCCATAAGAAGCAATAGTCTTCTTTGCAAAAAAGAAGGATGGCTCGTTATGGCTATATATAGATTAAAGGCAGCTAAACAAAGTAAAAATCATGACCAAATACCTATTGCATATAATTGATGATTTTTTTATCAACTCAGTAGATTAAGCATTTTCTCAAAAATTCATATGAGATTGAGGTATCATGAACTCAAGATACATGAATTCGACATGACAAAGATAGCTTTTCGCACTAGATTCGGGCATGATGAGTTTTGAGAAATGCGTTTTGGGCTTACCAATGACCAAACAACATTCATAGACTTAATAAATAGGATATTCAAGCTATACTTAAATCAATTTGTAGTGGTGTTCATTGATGAAATCTTGGTGTACTCCAAGAATACAGAAGAACATAAGCAAAATCTCAAGTTGGTATTACAAACTTTTAGAGAAAAATAGCTTTAAGCTAAATTGAGCAAGTGTGAAATTTGGCAAAATGAAATAGCCTTCTTTGGACATATTGGCTTGTCTAATGGAATCAAAGTGGACCCAACTAAAATTAAATTCATATTGGAATTAAAACCTCTACAGAATGAGGGGGGTTAAGAACTTCTTATGATTAGTGGGTAATTATATGTTGTTTATACCAAGGGTTTTTAATTATTGCTACTCCTATGACATACTTATTGAGGAAGGATGTTAAAATTTTATGGGATCACAAATGTCAAGAAATTTTGATAAATTGAAAACCATGTTGATAAAAATTCCCATTCTTATAGAACTAGAGTTAAGGAAAAGCTTTATTACTTATAGTGATGCTTCTCACAATGGTCTCAGATGTGTATTCATGCTAGATGGCAAGGTGGTGGCTTATACATCTATGCAATTAGAACAACATTAGGGAATCTATCCAACCTATGATCAAGATTTGGCTTTTAATGTTTATGCCTTGAAAATATAAAGACATTAACAATATAGTGAGAGAAGCTATGACTACATAGACAATAAAATTTTAAAATAACTTCTTGCCCAAAAGGAATTAAAACTAAGGCAACTAAGATGGATGGAACTAAAAAAGGATTATGATTGATTGAGTACCATACAAGTAAAGTAAATATCATAGTAGATGCATTGACTCAAAAATTTACATGTAACAGAAATGCAATGAATAATAGTTGATGTACAAGGAGGATGAAGCTATATTAGCAAAATTATAAGTCTACCCTGATCTAACAAGTAAAAGATGCCTAGAAATATGACAACCAACTCATGCATATAACGAGTTTGATAAAAGAGGGAAAGATTGTTGAGCATCATATTAAAGTAGATGGGTGTTTATATTACCACAATCTATTATGTGTGCCAACTATAGAAGACAATAAGAAATAAATCTTATTGGATGCTCAATATTTTACATATTCCATAAACCCTAAGAGTATAAAAATATATCTTGATTTGAAGCCTTCTTAATGGTGGCTTAAAATGAAAAGAGACATAAAGGAGTATATCAATAAATGTCTTACCTATCAACAAGTTTTGAACATCATGTTCCCTCTTGATTGTTACATCCTACAATAATACTAGAGTGAATGGGAAAGAATCATGATGAACTTCATAGTTGGGCAACCTATGAATAAGAATAAATGTGACACAGTATGGCTAATTATTGATAGGTTGACAAAGATAGCACATTTTATCTTGGAAAGAATGGATTACTCCCTAGAAATGCTTACATAGTTATATAGCGATGAATTTTTTATGCTACATAGACTGCCATCTTTCATCATATTAGATCAAGAGATGAGGTTCACATCAAGATTTTGGAAGAAACTACATTATACTTTGGGTACTGAGCTCACATTTAGTATGTCATTCCACTTATAAATAGATGATCATTCTTAACAGTCTATTTAAGTACTAGAAGGCATGCTAAAGAGTTGTGCAATTAAACATAAAGGTAACTAAAATCGATACCTAACTTTGGTAGAATTTGCATATAATAATAGCCACTATGCGAGTTTGGGAATGGCTTTATATGATGCTTTATATGGAAGAAGATGTAGGACTTTATTATGTTTAAGTGAACTAGGTGAGAATAAACTAATGGGATTAAACATAATTGCTAATGTGAAAGAGAAGGTAAAAATCATTAGAGATAGATTGAAAGTAGCAACAAATAGGTAGAAATCATATACAGATTTAAAGAAGAAGCAAATTAAATATGTTATGAGAGACAAATCACATATATATTTAAAAAGGAAGCAGATTGAATATGTAGTGGGAGATAGGGTTTTCCTTAAGGTATCAATATGGAAAAAGATAGTTCAATTTGGCAAGAAAGGTATCCTAATCTAAGATTTATTCATCCATACGAGATAGCTAAATGTGTGGGACCAGTAGCTTATTGAATAGCATTGCCTCTCGGATTACTACTTATTCATGACATCTTTAATATCTCCTTGGTATGGAAATATTGATCCTAATGCTTATATGTGATATCAATAGAAAAAATGAAGGTGTAACCTGATCTTTCATATGAGGATGAATGGACTTAGATTTTAGCATTTAAGGTGAAAGAATTGTATAATAAAGAACTACCACTAGTGAAAATACTTTGGAAATAGCATAACATGTAAAAGGCAACTTAGGAAAGTGACAAACAAATGCGAGAACAATATGCACATCTATTTAAACTAGGTCATTTTAAGAATGAAATTTCATTAAGAGGGGAAGGAAATGCAACACTCGAAAATCCTAATTTTGTGAATAGTACTTCTCGATGCATAAATATTGTTCCAAGAATCAAATCAAACTAAGATGAGCTAGGAGAAGTATTAATCATTAAACACTATTGGGTGAAATCAAAATTGAAAATAAAGCCATTAGAGTTATTGAAGATGTGATTAAAAACATTATGTTAGTGTCCTATAAATGATGACCTAGTTTAAGCTAAATGGTAAAATGTTCTTACTGTGCTCATAATGACATAAAAATAGCACCACTTAATGCTCAAAAATTCTAGTTGGTCTAATGGTGCTAAAATTATAATTTTCTAACATCGATAGGTACTTTATTTAAATTAAAAATAAAAGTAATAGATTAATTAACCAAGTTCCTATTGGTTTTTTGGCACGAGATTTTAAAGGTTTTTATATTTCGAATTTTCTTAATTTACGATACCTATAAAGGAATTTTTGGATGCCTTTAAACTTGAAAGTGAATTTTTAAAGCATT